>RJWM01003138.1:0-21200 GCA_004363535.1 Dasyprocta punctata
CGGATAAGGCTGCAGGTGCATTGCTTTAGATCTCAGAACCAACATCCAATGTGTATCTTTAACTTTTAGCACATACTGCGAGTAACGGGATTCCTTGATTGAAGAACTCGTAATAAAAATTACATATGTGTGATCTAGGTAGTATGCGCAAAGGCATGGTAGTCTTTTTATTCCCAGCCATGGTAAGATATAACATGGATAAAGTGATAAATATTTGATTAGACGATAAGTTCACAGGTCAATGTTCACACAAACTCCAACAGTTCGTTTGCACCTAGTCTGTCTGTCTTTCTCTTTTCTTTTCTTTCTTTCTTTATTTATTTTTGCATCTAGTCTTTCTTATAACTCACTCAAGTCTGGAAAATTTCTCTTGTTGCTTACAAAAGCTGAGACCACAGATCCTGTACTGACAATGCTGTGAATTAGGAAATTCAAGCAATAGGAAATCCAAGCTTTCCCAGGAAAATTAATATCATAAAATAAATTTCCTTTGAAATAAACTTACCTAAATTCACGTGTGTAAATGTTTACTGAGCACCTACTAAGCGGCAGGAAGTACTCTGGGGAGCCAGCACACCTCTAACCTGAGGGGCTAAAGAGAAAGGTCTTGGCCCTTACAGAGCTGTCGCTCCAGTGAGAACAAATATGTGGTGAAATTCGTGCAAATGTTAAGGGGCAATAAAACAGAATAAGGAGGGTTAGGAAAAGGGGCATTGTAATTTTAAGGAAATCCTTCCTAATGAGGAGACCTTAGAGAAAGACTTACGAATGAGGAGAAAGCCAGGCTTGGTTGCACACACCTGAAACCCCAGGTAGCAATTGAGGAGGCTGAGGCAGAAGGATCTCAAGTTCCAGGCCAGCCTGGGCAATTTAGCAACTTAGAAAAACCTAGTCTCAAAATCAAAAGATAAAAATGCCTAGGGATATAGTGTGGAGGCCCCAGGCTTGGTCCTCAGTATCTGAAAGAACGTGGAGGTGCACGAGCAGACCGGAATTCAGATTTCTGGGGGGAGAAGAGCTGAACTCGGGGAATAGTCAGACTAAGGGTGCAGAGTGGAAAGGAAGTCGGTGTGGAGGCCGCGGTGGAGAATGAAGAGCCGTAGGGGAGACGAGAAGCACGCAGACCGTGGGTCGCACCAGGCTGAGAGGGAGGTTAAAACCCGCTGTTCAGTAGTGAAGAAAGCAACTCGTGAGCAGATTGAAAAGCTTCAACCTGGAAAAGTGAACACAGGACAAATATCTGTGAAGTTTTGGAGTACATATTACGGATGCCGCGTAGGAGGATGGGAACTTTCCGTCATTGCACACCAACACAGGGAGGCTCCTTCAACCTTGTGTTAGTTTCCCACTGTCGTAAAAAAAGTAAGTCCAGAATTTAGTAGTTTAAACACTGGTTTTTATAAGCCCCCAGCTTCTATGGGTACAGCGTCCGGGAAAAGCTCAGTGGGCGTCCCGCTCCGGTGGCCGCAGTTATCTGACGACTTCACAGGGCGGGAAGATGGGAGCCATGTGGGCGTGAGGGCTGCCTGGGACGGACCCCACCGACAGATTCCGAGTCTTGCAAATGCACGACCCGTGGCAGAAGAGAGGCAGCTACCTTTCCTGATGGTCACGGGAGGGCGCGCTCCGGGAGTCTGCAGACAACAACGCAGCACGAACAGGAAAGTGAGAAGCACGGCACCCAGATACAGACCGAGGCGGCTCTCAGAGCTGAACGGGCGCGCGCCCCAGCCCGGGCCCCCTTTGCATCTCCGGCTAAGGTTGGCGGGATGACTGGCAGGGAGCTGAGGCATCCCAGGAGCTTTCTGTGAGCGTGTGTCCAGAGTTCCCTCTCATTCGATTACTCACAGGCGATGATGTCAGTGTTTATGAAGCTTTGATAAGAGTCACGTGGGGGAAACGTTACCGAAGGTCAGGCTGGGAGATGGGACACGCGTGTGCTCCGGCCCAGAGCCGGGGGGCTTTCCTGGGCCCTCGTTATTTGACTGTCTCCCTCTCTTGGGAGAATGGATGGAGGCTTGGGCCTGCGCTTTTGCTCCAATTCTAGTGGGCGGCGAGGGAGTGGTCTCCCACCCCCACCGGTGGGATCGCACCAGGCATCCTCCGGTCACCTTTGGACAAAGCCTTCCCAAACTTGGCCTCCTCCAGGGGCTGCTGGGCAGGGGCAGCACCAGGCTATGCCTCCTGTGACCGGGGGCCGACGTCTTCAATCTGTGAGCTCTGGCGCTGTGTCCCCTCTAACTCCCCAGCGGCCCTTTGAGCCGACCGCACAGAACCCTACACCTCCCCAAGGTACACACCATTCCCGCGCTGTCAGTGAGCGTGGACATCGTGGGAGCACGGACCCAGCTAAAGGTTGTCAAATAATTTGAAACGTAAACTGAGAAAGATGCAAAGGTTAATCTGGGGGAACAATGTGAAGTACTACTGTTACAGGAGATTAGTTCTCTAGTGGGGGCTTTGAGGCTCTGAGGGATTCTGCACCCCTGTGATACCTTGGAGACCGCTGGGTTTCAGAGCACACGTGTGATAAGGAGGAGCCTTGTCCGTCATCGCTAATCCTCACCAATTCCTGCCAGGCAGGGATTCTTGTTCTCCTTTGTGCAAGAGGAAATGGTCGCACATACCACAGCGGTTAAGGACCTTGTTCAAGGCCCTGGGGACTGAGGGGCCGCGGTGAGATGTTCGTGGAGTCTCAGTCCTCAGAGCCCAGGCTGTCTTGGGCAACCCAAGGCCTAAAGTGCTGTTTCTTACCGATTTTAACTTTTTGTTGGTTTTTCCTTAGTGGTACTTCTGATGTGTGTAGTGATGCAGTAGGAGCTTCCTGTGCTTTCACATGGCCCTGGGGAAACCATGCCATTCAGTAATGCAGCTGAATTGTATGGTTTTTCTTTGACTATTTAATTTTTCTTCCTATTTTATGGGAAAGGATATTATTCTTCCAGGCATTTAATTGCCTAGAGTTTGGCTTGAAAGTTTGGATTCCCTTTAATCTTGGATTTTGCCCCCCAAAATTTTACTAATGTCCTTTTGCTGTTTTTGCTGCTGTTGGTAATTGAGTTCCTACCGTCACTGCAATTATCCTTAGTTCCTTCTGTCACTGACAATCCAGGAAAACGATGCACATTCTGAACAAGAAAATAGGCTCCCAAAGTTACATATGCTGCCTATTAGATATTCTACACAGTCTAAATTTATATATTACTTAAATTTCTACAGAAGACATCGTCAAGTTTCATTTCTGGCCAAAGAGAAGAAATACATGGTCCAATGTACCGGCTGTAACGGTTGAGATCTGTCAAGGTTTAGAGGAGAGTTTTTGTGTTTCTCAGCCCCAGGCTGCTGAGGAGGGGCGGACAAAGGAGGAGGTGGGCACTGCACCAGCCAGACACGGGAGAAGAGTCCCCATGAAAAGCCACACCTGTCACTGCTTCTCTGAATGCTCAGCACAAAGCCCTGAGAAGCACCTGAAACTGGGAGAGTTTCCATGGAAACCTCAGTCCTTTCCTAGTCTGCTGACATTTGAATAAACGCGAGCAGACAAATGCTTCCACTGTGCTGCTTACATAGAGCACTAATGGGTTTATCTGAGCGTCATTATTAACCACTGCAGCAAAACAGTGTCAGGCCCCTCCTCGTGCATTCAAACTATCCCACAGTCCTAAGCGATTCTGAAAAATCTGGGATCCATAGTCAAGAACAATATTTTTTTGCAGAACTATGATTTATGCTAGGAGCCTGAAACTTTCTTCCTCATTTATGCAATAATTTTAAGTAGTAAGCAATTAGCATTTCCTTGGTCTAAGAAAATACTTTTATTTTAACCTGTTTACAGCCTTAGAACTAATGCTCTGTTCCACTTTCAGAGCTGTCCGTTCTCCTCAGGTTGGGTGCAGCTGGCGCGAACTGCCTGCCTTCTGACCTCTGTTGCCTGTGCAAATATCACATGACCCCAAAGCAGACATTGTGAGAAGCAGGAAGGCTCACAGACAAGGGGATAAAGCAGAAACCACCTGAGGAGGAACTTGTGTGAGAATGACTCACAACATCTGTAGATCTGTACCTTATTTATGTATTTATTTATTTATTTAGTTTTTTTGAGACAGGTTCTCGATGGGGGGTTCAGGCTGGCCTTGAGCTCACTACATTGCCCAAGCTGGCCTCAAACTCATCATAATCCACCTGCCTCAGCCTCTCAAGTGCTGGAATTCCAGGGGTACACCAACATGCCCAGTTTTTGTACCTTATTTTTAACAATTATAGGAAATCCAGTAGCTACGGCAGATAGCACAGAGGCAGGCGGTAGGACAATGATTTTTGCATGTGTGTGTGACAGGGGTTTGCTGTGTAGTCCAGGCTGGCCTTGAACTCACCACGTTGCCCACCTGGCCTCAGAAAGTCATGATCCTCCTTCTCGGCCTCTGGAGAGCTGGGATTGCAGGTGTGTATCTCCAGGCCCAGCCTGCAGAATGAGTTAGTTTCGTTGCTTTGAGAGACTACATGGTGTACATGGTTTTTCATGTGATCACCATTTTCAGTATCACATTTGTGCACCATGAAAGGTAACGCTTGGGCTGAGACTCCAGGTAGTGCCAAGGGCATCACGGAGTAGGTGAGGCACGTTTTTAGATGTGCATGAACATGGGTATTTCACTTGTTACTGGGTTTGTGACCTTAGACAAGTCATCCTTTTCTAGGCTTAATGGCGTTATATGGAAATTAGAAATCGTAATTTCTAGCTCTGGTGTTTTTATGTGGTTCAAGATAGTAAGTGAGGAGTTCTTGCATCATTGGAGTTGACTCGTAGCGGTTGCTGTTATTGTTTGGTAACGAAGTTTTCTTTAGTGGCAAGGTTCGGAACTGACGTTAGATTTTACCGTCCTCACTTGATGTCCTGGTAATAATAATTTCATATTTGAAGAGTGTAAGGACTTCCTTTTCTTTCTTTCTTTTTTTTTAACTTCTTAACGAGTTTCTTTGCTAATGTCAGCAAAGCTAGCTATCATTCCTACCAGGGAAATCAGGTAATTTTTTAAGGTTCTTAACTTGTCTAGGTTTTATAAATACTGTAATTTCAATCCTGCATCATTTGTATTGCCAAGGCAAAATATCTGACATTCATATCTTAGAAGTGGAGAGGTTCGTTTTAGCTCACGGTTTTTGAGGGTTCAGTTCACAGTCAACTGGCTTCAAAGAAAACGTAAGTTGTACTATATACCTACACCTGCTGTCCAAGGTGGCTGTAACCTGCATGTACTGCAAGCATGCACTAGTGATAAACAAATAAAAGAATGGCATGGATGAGCAAAGCTGCTAAATGCATGGCAACCAGAAAGGAGAGAACAGCGGAGGATCCAGAGAGAGAGGGGTGGAGGACAGATGTGGTCCCCAAGGTGCCGTCTCTGTGACACCCAGACACACACAGCAGCGTGCTTTCCTCCTCTCCTTGGACTCTCTCAAGCCAGGATAGCTGGCAATCAAAATGATCTGTCTCAGATATTCTCACTGACTCAGCAAACACAGAGCATTTTTGCTTTTGATTACATTTCTACAGTGAGTGGTATTTTGGAGTGTAAGATTTTGGAATTTGGAATACAAAAGAGAAGAATGCTAGCACAGGAAGACAATCCGTGCCTTGGAATTTTGAAAGAGAGAATGTGGAATGGTAATGTGACCCCCAGTTTCATATTTCAAGGTTTTCTACTACCTCTCAGAGTGGAGAAGTTCTTACTTTCAAGACCAAAATTAACTTTTTTATTTTTGTGGGAATTAAAACGCACCTACTGATAATTTGTTTAATGAAATTATTTCATATTGCTACAAAAGTTTACAATATTCTCCTCAGTTACAAAATTTCAAAGGGAAGCATTGGGTAATTCAGAGACACAGTGCTTGCTTAGCATGCCTGAAGCCCTGGGTTCATTCCCCAGTTCTGCCTCCTCCAAACACACAAAGTCAGAGAGATATTGTCACACTTATCGGGAATAAAGTCTGAACTGCTGACAGAACTGACTCACTAGTGGCATAAGACATTTTATCTCTTTGCCAGTTCATATCAGCATTGATAATGAGTGCTAGTTACTGAATGGAAGCATTGCACAACTAATGAAATGATACATCATTAAAATGTGTTTGGTCTCTGAGCTTCCATTTTCAATTAAGAGTTGTGTTAAAATAGTTTTTATATATCATATCTCATCACTTTTCAAGCATTTTATTCCAATTTCTTTATGAACATCTCCTAGAAACAGTGTTAGAGAATAAGACTTTGCAGGCATGAAATTGTGAGTCAAACAATTTAAATTTGAAGCTGACTGTTTCTCTTAATTATCCTGACATCTTGGCACATTCACCAACTACACTTTAATTTCCTCATCTGATAAAAGGTAGATTAAAAAAGGAACTAAGTGAGGTGAAATAGATAAAATTTTTATAATGTGTAGTACATAGAAAATGCTCCCTAATTTTAAATCTTATTAGTGTTAATAACTATTGCCGTAGGGAAGAAAAATGAATCTCTATGGATTGGTAAATTCTTGGAACTTTCTGTGGATAGGTGTTTCAAATTGATTTGATTTCATTAATGGTTAGGTGTGAATTTTAGCTTCAAGGGTGGGTTTTCACTTGCTCCTTTGAACAAAACCATGCTCGTTATTTAAAGGTTGGAGCAGTCATTTGTGGGGCTACACCAGGTCTGACCACATGAGGGCAGCATGGTGCTTTTTATGGCAAGGTAGATCGTGGGGTGTTAGTATTAAAGTCAAAGAAAAATCATGGGTACAAAATCAAAACTAGGAGATTCTGTGAAGATCCTTTTATCCACACTTCCACTTTCCAACAGAAGGGGTAGAGGCCCCAGGAGGGCAGCCAATCCAACGACACGACCGCTGTCTTTTGAGGGAAGAAAGCAGACCCAGCCAACAGTAAGAGCGGCTCAATAGGAATTGTGGTCCCCAAGCACCTGGGTATCTTAGGTGTCTCTTTGTTCTGTGACAGTCTTTCATGGGATGACGCTGTAGAGGAAACTGAATATTTTTGGTAGTGAATTAGCCATGGAATACTCTCTATCGAAGAAATGGAAACGTGCATGTGTAGAATCTCATTGCTGGAAAGACTTTGTTCTTGCAAGCAGAAGAGTGCACTGTGACTCCTCAGGGTCAGTGTTAATATTTTACTCACAACCGTGTCTTTGTGACTGGCCTGAGAACTGTCTCCAAGAAAAGCAGCATGCGAAGGAAGGAAGCGGATGTTATCTTTTGCCTAGAACTTCTTCTTTGTTTTTTGACCTGTTTTTCTCAGCACCCCGACCCCAATATATCGCACACAGCTACGCACAGTGACAACCAGAGGCATGGAAGCCAGCACCATGAAGGCCTCAGAGGAGTGCTTGGGAGGGGACGCTAACTTCACAGCGGGACTCTTCCTCCTACCCACACCTTTCGAAACTGCTCAAAGACACACTGGTCAGGCACTAGGGGAAGCAGCGTGTCCCACTGGCCACCTCCACGCGCCTGTCTTCCTCCACCGTCTTAGTGTCTTCCCTGTGGCTCCTTCCTTCCCCACTGCCATTCTCTGCTCAACTGGGCCACGCCATGGGCCATGGGAAATGACCCTGAGCTGGGTCGCTCATGGTCCACTTGGCTGGGACACAAGCTGCGCCGGTAACCGGTCCAGCATCATTCAGGGTGTTCCTCTAAGTGAGATATTCAATTTGGCAGTCAGAGAGAAGACGACCCCTCTTCCCGCCAACACACACACATAATGTGAATGGCATTCATGCAGCCCAGTGACCCTGCGGAGTTGAGAGAATTCTCCCCTCCTGCCCAGCTTCCAGGGGGGAAGCTGGAGTGTTTCCTGCCTTCAGAGTCAAATGGACACCTTGGCTTCTCCTCAGTCTCCAGCCTGCTGGCTTTCACACTGCCCATCAGCTATACTGGCTTCCAGTTTCAGACTCCGCCTGCAGCTACATCACTGGATCCCCCGGGCCTCCACCGTGTTGACGCAGCCTCAGGTCTTGGGACTCGGTAGCCTCCCTAGTTGCACCATTGAATTCCTTCTAATAAGCCTCTTTCTAATTGGCTGATTTGTGGATGATAGTCATCTTTTCTGGAGTGAGATCAAATCTCAGTGCTATTTTAGTTTGCATCTCTTGAATGACCAGGGATGTTAAACATTTTTTCATATATTTATTTGCCATTTGTATTTCTTCATCTGAGAAGTGTCTATTTATTTCAGATGCCCAGTTTTGGTTTGGGTCTTTGAATATGGGGGGGAGATCTGATTTTTTTGAGTTCTTTATATATTCTAGATGTTAGCCCCTTGAGGAACAACTGGCAAATGTTTTTTCCTCACTCTGCTGATGGTTTCTCTTGCTGTGCAAAACATTTTTAATAAAGTGAGATCCCATTTGTTAGTTCATTGTATTATTTCCTGTGCAGTCAGGATTTTGTTCATGAAGTCTTTACCTGCACCATTATCTTCAGGAGTTCTACCTACTCTCTCTCAATAGATTTGTTTTAATGCCTAAGCCATTGATCCATTGTAATTTTAGCTTAGTGCATAATGAGAGATATGGGTCTAGTTTTAATCTTCAGAATTTGGAAAGGCAGTTATTCCAGAGTCTATTTTTCTTACAGTGAAAGTGTTTGCTCCCTTTGTCAAAGATAAATTGGCTGAATGTGTTTGGAGTTATTTCTGCATCTTCTAATCCATTCCATTGATCCTCAGGTCTGTTTACTTTTGCTGGTACCATGCTGTTTTTATCACAGTAGCTTTGTAGTATAACTTCAGGTCAGTGATTGTGATGCCCCCTGCCTTGCCTTTGTTGCCTAAAATTGCTTCTGCTACTCTAGGTCTTTTTGATTTGAAATGAATTTTAGAATTGTTTTCTCTAATTCTGTGAGATATGCTGTTGGAATTTTGATCAGAATTCCATTAAATCTGTGTAACAGTTTTTGAAGTATGGCATTTTCACTGTAATTATTCTTCCTACCCAAGAACAAGGGACATCTTTCCATTTTCTGGTATCTTCTTCAATCTTCCTTGTCAGAATACTGTAGTTTTGAGTGTAAAGGCCTTTTTTGGGTACAGGGGAGAGGTCAGTCTTTTACTTCCTTTGATAGTTTGATTCCTAAGTGTTCCATTTTTTCCCCAGTACTGTTGTGAAAGGTGTGTTTCCCCTAATTTCTCTCTCAGTAAGTTTGTTATTTATATACAGGAATGCTACTGATGTTTGAGTATTGACTCTGTATCCAGCTAGGCTGTTGAATTTGGTTATTAAATCTTGAAATCTTTTGGTGGAGTTTTTGGGGTCTTCTATGTAGAGTATCATGTCATCTGCAAATGACAAGAATTTAACTTCTTTCTTTCCTATGCTTATTCCTTCTATTTCTTTCCCTTCTCTAATTGCTCTGTTGAATATTTCCAGAACTCTATTGAATAGGAGTAGTGATAATGACATTCTTGTCTTTTTCTTGATTTTAGAATGAAAGTTTTCAATTTTTGACCATTTAGTAAAATGTTGAGAAATGCTGGCAGGGCTGTGAGGAAAAAGGAACCATTTTCCACTGTTGGTGGGAGTGTAGACTGGTGCAATCACTATGGAAATCAGTGTGGAGATTCCTCAAAAAATAAAAGTAGTGGTTTGTGTTATTCCCCTTCTGGAGATCTTCCTGAAAAGATGAAAAGGATCATACCACAATGATGCATGCATACCCATGTTTATAGCAGCACAATTTGTAACAGCTAAATCTTGGAAACAGCTCAGTTGCCCACCAAGGGATGATGGATAAAGAACATGTGTTGTTTTTTTAATACAATGGAGCACTATTCTGCTATAAAGAAGTATGAACTTGAGACATTTCTAGGTAAATGGATGCACCTTGAGACCATACGGTTAAGTGAAATAAGTCAGACACACATTTTTAAATATTGCATTGTCTCTGTAGTTTGAGAAACTGAAAGGCTAAATAAGGACCAAAATAAATACATAACAGATTTTGTAAAGTGCAAGAAAATGTTCAAATGGGAAGGAGTAAACTCGAGAAGGGGGGGAGGGAAAAGAAGGAAAGGAAAAGGAAAAAGAGGCAATAGAAGAGAAAAAAGGAAACAAAGCTTTTGTGATCGAGGAGGAGAAGAGGGGTTGGAGGGAGCAGAGGGAATGGAGGAAGAAGAATCAAGATACATCAGGTCCAGATGCAGATTCTCTATGATGAATGTGATCACCATGTGTATCTAAAGTGGACCAACTGAAAAAAGAGAGATTCAGAGGAGGGGAGGGAAGGAAGGAGGAAGGTATGAAAAAGAAATAAGATGAGCTCTGCACGCTCATCAACTCCACAAAGGAATGTAATCATTGAACACTGCAAACATGCACTAACAAAAAATAAAAAACAAGGGCTGGGGATTTAGTTCAGTGGTGTAAGCACCTGCCTCGCAGGCGCGAGAGTGTGAGTTCAATCTCTGGTACGAAAAAAACAAAAAACAAAAACCCAAAAAACCAAAAACATAAACAACAAACAAACATACAATCAATAAATAAATAAGTAAATTTCTCTCTGTATGTAAACATCTCATTGCCTCTATCTCTGGAGGATCCTAACAGACATTCATCTTCACTATATTTTCAATGGAAACCAGACTGTAAATTGTATAATAATTTATAGATTAGGATTACATGTTAATTCAACAACCTACTCATTGTGGAATCTCTCCCAGTACTCTCCACTAACTCTGAATCTTTAGTGATCCTTGTTTTGCCTGGCATTTAGTAAGCATTAAACAAATAAATGCCCAATGAATGAACATACAAATTCTATCAGTTTTCTTGTGAAAAAGTTTTATTTCTGTCAGAGCACCAGTATTTCCTCCCCTTGGTGTGTGAGAATATTAAGGCTCTCAGCTTCCTGCAGAGAAAGTGCTTCTCCTTTTGTTGCTAGGATACCACTTGGTCCTGCCACAAAGCTATGCATATTATATTTTTCAGCCAAAGACAGAAGAGATTCCAATATGATTAACTTAAAGAGGTTTAATAGAGGTGTTGGTTTTTAGTCAGTACACGAAATCATGAAGTGTTTGTTTAATTCAGTCCATTCCAATATATGATAATTTGATGGTACAAACTCCCACATTTAACAGGTTATTCAGACGAGATCCACAGAGAGATTCGTTTGGCAAGTCTGCCCCTAGAGAACACGGAGCCTGAAGGGCAGGAAGCCAGGCCTGGCGGGGCCTTGAGAGGTACGCTGTTAGGAGCACCCTACGTCCTGGAAGCCACCACTGTCTATGCCCGAACACCCTCCCAGACTGGGCCCTGCTCACCAGTGAGCCCCCAGGGACCAAGCTCCCCTGACACTGGGCATCAGCACCCCGGCTGTTCTTTCCCAGGTCCAGACCCCAGGCCTCTCTCATCCCCACACAAGGGTCTCCTGTTCACCCCAGGCGCCTGGAGATGCCTGCGACTGTGTCTCGCACAGAGGTGGCCATCACTGTTTTCTCTCTCGAGATCTCAGTTCAGGCTCATCCCTGGCTTGTTTATGTCTTGTCACTGTACCAAGACTCATTTTCTTTTCCATTTACCTGCTTATCTTCTTCATAACACTTTGCTCCCAAAATGTGTTTTCTTTTTGCTTTGTTTTGCTGTCTGACCTGCATCTGTGATGAGTACTATTGGGAAACCTATGACCACCAAATCTTGTTTAAGCTGCCTGCTCTTCTGTTGTGCAGAGTTCTCAGTGCCTGTTACACAGGAGATGATCAATACATCTTCTCCGAAATGACCGATTATGATTCAATACCAGGGAAATTCGGTTTGTGAGAATAAGAATGTCACCTTCTAATCTGAAGATATGGGCCAGGCCTAAATAGGCACTAAGACTAGTTCCTTCTAAATTGAAAATTGCTATTATTTAGATTTGCTTGTTAAATTTGTATGGAGTGTCTAAATTTTCAAATTGGAAGTGTTGCCATGTATATAGTATTAGGATCAATTTTGAATGAAAATTATGTATTTCTTAAATAAAAAAAAGATAATTTGGGGATTGTCTCTAATATTTAGTATCAGTCAAATGAAACGGTATCAGTTATATGAAACCTTACCATCTGGTGCTTTGCCATCCATCATACGAATAAGGTCACCAAAGTAAGGATATATGTTGTCTGATAAGAAACTATAAAGCTTCATGACAGAGATCAGCACAGAAACATAATCTATCTTAATCTACTGTATTTCATGATTTCTCTGGTATTTAGGAGGCCCAATAACTTATATTTACTTGATGTTTTAAGTATAAACATATATGCACAATCCAATATATATTCTAATATTGTTTAAGTATATTGACTACTTAGTTTGCCTTCCTAACATAATTCCATAAATGTCCTCTTTTGAGAGTAACTACTATTCTCCTGAAGAAGAAGTTGACCATTTTAACAATAGAATGCTCAGCTTAGAGAATGATGCTGGCCATGCTGGCACTGCCACACCCCATGGTGTGAGCCCAGCTTGGGGGAGCCCTGGATCCAGGTCAGATGACTGAAAATAACGGGTTTGGTAAGAAGGAATACATGAAGCAGAAGGCAGAACCAAAGCAAGACCTGGTCACGGCTGCCTTGACGCCCTGAGCTGATTCAAAACATTCATTTTTCATGGTCATGTTGACTTCGGGTAAGAGGTTCCCCAGGGCCAGGCCGGGGATGAGGTGGGAGACACACTGGAAGGTTTTTACAAGTCTGCCTTTCCACCGGGTGACACTCAGCAGGAGTATTCACTGCATTTGCAAAGATATTCACAAAAGAGCACTTCCATAACTCTCCCATAGCTGCTTCAGAAAGTGGCAAGAATGGTGGGAGAAATGTGTTGGAAGCAAGGGAGGCTGTTTTCGGGGGGCTTAATATCAATGTGTTTTTGCGGAGATATCTTCAAAAAATTAAGCACTGACTATATTTGTCGATCACCCCTTAAGTGGTTGAAACCACTGGTTCCTCTAAGGGAAGAAGCCCATGGTCATTCCTCTGTATTATAACAGGTGGATTTCGTATTATTTTGCACTCAGTCTATGTTTATTATACTGTATCTCTTCCAAACATGGGAAGAATTGCAGCCGCAAGTAAAAAGGATGCCTGCCATGTCTGCCCGTTGTTAAAATGCTAGCATTTTTATGAATGTGGATCCAAGTTTCTCTTTAAATTCCCCTCTGTAATATCCAGATCCAGGAAGCCAGAGACCATTGCTCTCACACAGGTTATCTACCGCCCGTCTTAGGAAGTTGGTAAAAAGTGTGCATTCAGTAACTGTTGCCAGTTGCCTCTCTTTTCCACTTTGCCTGGCTGCTACAGGCCTGGCCACAGGTTGGTTGAAAGAATTGCATTTTTGTTTCCAGTTAATAATCATTCTTGGGGAAGAAGTGCCAGCTGCTACTTAGAACAAGGTGTGTTGAAAGGACAGCATGAAGAAAACTAATATTCACCAGGTGCATGATCATAAGCAGTTGCCTGGAGTCCATGTCTACCAGCTTACTTAATTCTTACAGTTAGTTGTGTAGTACTCTTTGTACGCAGCTACTGAAGCTAAAAGAAACAGCTTGCTCAGAGTTGCCGAGCTGCTGAATGAGGGCAATGGGATAAAATTGAGCTGAGTGCAGTGTGTAAGCCGTGCTTTTTCACCTCCCGCTCTGCAGCCACGAGGTGAGGGAGTGGGCCTGATGCAATCCTTACCACAACTTCCTTAGGTTCTGCTTTGTTTTTCTCTTCTAATCCAGCATGAAATGCATCCTTTAGTTATGGGGTTCCTTCATTGGATTTGTCAAGTTTATGTGGTGATTCTTTGTCAGTTCAAGCAATAACTCATTTAAAACAATTAACAGCAGGTGCTATCTTGCCTAGGGTGAATATCCTTGGTTTGGGGGGTGCACCTTGGTGTCGTGGAGATGATACCCGCTGACAGATGTTAGCACGTCATTACGAGCACAGCCTGCTGGAAAGGAAGGCTTCTCTTCGTGTTCTCTGGCCCATTGCCACCTGGATTTGACTTCTCTCTAAGACGGTGTCAGTCTGCATGGTTGGTTTGAAACCTCTGTGTGTGCCCCTGGTTCAAGTTTCTGAGGTCACGTTTCCATTTCTACTTTGCAGAGTGAATGGGGGGAGGAGGAAGAGGTGGGGCAGAGAAGATGACCTTTAATTTTGATTTTTTCTTTATCTTGGAGATTTTGGAAGAACCACTCCAAAGCTCCAAAGGCGTTTTTTTTTTTCCTACCGGGTATGGAACTCAGGACCTCAGGCTTGCCAGGCAGGTGCTGTGCAGCTGAGCTGTATCGCTATATCCCTGGCATCAAAGGCAAGTATTGACTGAATGTTTTATTCATATCTTTCCATCTCGAGAGATCCAAGATTCTAAAAACAAAGATTAAATTTTCCGATATTTATTTACTCTTTCAGCTTCCTTAAATTTGATAACTGCTCAGTTTTGAAAATTGATCTTTAAATCTGTGCTCAGTATTTGATTAAATCTCACCAGGGCACTCACACTTGCCTATGCCTAAGTCATTGGCTTTATCATTAGAATTTGAACTTGCTAGCGTCAAATGTCTCCTGTACATCTTGTACTTTAATCCTTCTCTCTTTGGAGTCAAGCAGCGACATTCTTTTTAAACTAGAGATAGTCAGTGGTTTTCTATCTTAAGACGTTCTGTGCTTTTAGTCTTAAATTTATATCCATTTGGGCTTTTTTTCTAATTGCATATCTGGAACAATTTAAATGACTCGGGATTCATTCCCTCCAGTAAATAGGTGATTCTAGAGCAGTGGGCAAAGCGTCAGTGTCTCATCCATACACAGACAGATATCTCTGAGTTGAAAAGGAGAAAAATTAATAAAACACAAGAAAGGAATCTATATAGACTCCATTAATAATGTATTAGAATGGAGAAGTTCAGTGCAAGTACTTTCTATATTTGAGATCAGTAAAAAAGGTGGACCTGAAATGTGATTAAGTCCCCACTTCTGAAGATAGATTTCTATCATTCCTTAGAGGACTCACGTCTTAGAGGATCTCTGCCTTCAGGCCTGGGCCTGTGGCTACTCGCTGGAGACCAAATGAGTGGGCTCATTAGGTAGAGGGTCAACTTAATCCTCGCCATTTTCGTTAAGTTTTCACTTTGTTTCTTGTGATAAGGATCAGTATTCATATTTTTGTTTTCAAGTCTGTATTTATAAAGCAAAAGAATGAATGCTTTGTAAATGCCAGTGGACAAGAAAACATCCAAATTACCCCCCCAGACTGCCTTATTGACAGAGATAGTGGTGTTCTGAATGGAGTTTTCGGTTGGAATGCCACCAAAAATGAGGCAACTTGAAACACTGAACTACTCAGCATTGCAGGAGTGTCTGAATTTGAAAGATGGAAGGTGACTGAAGATTACAATAAATTATATAAACACATGTAATGTTTATAAGGGTTAAATTTGAGAACATTGCAGTCTAAGTCTTAGGGTTCGACTTCACCACGGTAAATCCAGGCTTTGCTATTTGGCCAAAAGAAGAGAGTGTTACAAAGATGCTCTTTAGATTTCTTGGCTGCTCCTTCTGCCACAGTGAAAGGCCCCTTGCTGGGCAGTTTTTGACCCATGTCTGCGGAAGGTGGTGGCTTGGACATTTGGAGACCCTGGAGCCCTTGGCTCTAACCAAAAAGGAGTGGCGATCGCAGGTTGGTCAGTTAACGCTGAGAGTTGATTGGGCGAAAGCTGCTTCAAAACACCTACTCTAAATTCCCAGCACCCCTTAAATGGCCCTGTGAGCAGGGTGATTGCATTATCCTTCGCACCTGTTTACTCTTTTGTGGCGAAAGGACAGATGTAATCTCCTGGATTCATTTCTAAAATGAAATATATCAACTTCTCTTTGGTATTCCTATGAGCCTTCCCTCACAAGCAATATATCCTTCCTACTGAGTGGTTATTTGAAAAGCTCAGTGGGTAAAAGCTCTTTGAACTGTATTTTTCTTTTTAGTTGAATGAGACCATCTGAAAGTCTATCTCCCATTTTCTTTCATTGACACTAACTCAGTCTGACAGCCTGTACCCGGAGAACTATATATCACAATGTGAACTAGAGTTGGCTAGACATTTAAATGCTTTTCCAGCCCTGAACTTACAACACAATTTTTAACTTCTATTTTGTTTGTAGACTGCTGTTCAAGGTAAGTTCCCATGGAAAGTGACTGCTTTGGTTCTACATGGAATTCAATTCTATTTATCAGACAGACAACCAATTTTTTTTCTCATTTGTTACATTGCAAAACAGTTTAGGAGCCCAAGAAAATAATTGTGCATTCCTTTTCTTTTGATATTCATTCATTTTTAAATTTGTATCAAATGAGATGCCTACCGCAGAGATCAAAATCAGATACTTGATACATAAACATAAATTATGCACAAAAAACTAGATACAGTTTTATGTGTGGAATAGAAAGTACTGAGACTTGCTTCTATGAGTCTAAATGAAAGGTACTATTTTTTAGTGATTATTCTTGATGCTTCTGAAACTGTTCTTAATGTTAAATCCATCACTATCAGACATTATTCTTATGATGAATATAAATCCTGGAAGTTTTGCTTATATACTGATAACTTCATTTAACTTGCTGGAAGGAAATTCCTTTGAGAACACGGAGTATATATTCCTGTCTTCTCTTCTGTCCCTGATTACTTTCTGGTTTTCTAAACCTTCCTTCCCAATTTGAACAAAGGGCTATGAGCTAATAAAGCCATCTTGGTCTCTCCATTTTTAGTGCCAAGTATTTGAGGGTTTATTGAGTGAACTGGTTTGGTACAGTAATCGGGGCTTTGTTTTAACACCAGCATTCAATTGAAGCATTTGTTTATAAACAAAGCCCTTTGCTTCATTGCTTAAAACATTTCTTTGTATCTCAATGGGCAAGACACAGTTTGAGGGTGTGTGGTCCCTGCTGTTGATGGAATGTCCCTTCTCCTGAGGAAAAGCTACACACACATCACAGCACTTCACACAAGTACTACACCATCAAGAAGTGAGAACAAGTGTTGGAGGGCCTGAGGGAGGGGAGATTGTCACAGGACTCTGAGTCTGTGAGAATGTGACACACGGAAAGATAGTGAAGAATTCGATGTCTGGAAATGAGGCTGAGAGAGGAGGTAGGCAAGGTACCGCACACATTCTGATGGTTTGGCTTTTCTCTTAGAATAAAATTCAAATTATTTTCTTGAACATACAAAGCCCACATCAATGACTTTCTCTTTTGCCTGAGTGTCAGAACCTAATTCAGAATTTCTAATGCCTGAAATTCATCCCTGGAGACTGTGATGTCTTTCAGCACCAGGGAATCCTGCAGTAGCCGCAGATCTCCACTTAAGGACCCGAGTAATCCAGTCACCGCCTCCCTCTCAGGCCTGACTTCTGCGCACCTTCCCTTCTGTACACAGAGCCCCGCCAGCTGCCCTCTGCCTCCCCCTGCCCGGGGACTGTGTTTCCCCCAAAGCCTTCTTATTTCCCCTGAGGGTACCTTGCTGGGCCCTGGGCCTAGGCCACGTTTTCTGAGATGGAAACAACAGTTGACCTGGCCGAGCGCTCACGGTTCTGCTGATGCCATGTGCCACACGCCTGGTGGGTGTCAGGATGTCAGCCCATTTAATGCCCCCCGCCAACCCATGCGTCATCCTCCTTTGACAGCTGAGGACCCCCAGGCCCAGGCTGGCACACTGGGATGGGAAGCGACGTGCACGCAGGGAGCAGAGCTGGGGCTCACACACAGGTCTTCCTGCCTCGGGGTCCAGATGCCCTGCACTGCCCAGCTACCTGTCTTCTCCTTCACAGCATTTAAGCCGGCATCTGAAGGTCCTCGCCTTAGAGGAGCTGTGAGTGACTGTCCCATCTAGTGAACCTCCCCCCGTTCACTCTCCCTACTGTCTGTTGTTCCCTTATGCTGCAGTCACAATGTAATGCTCATTTATGCATTTACAGATACATGACGCAACCAGTATTTATGTATTTACATATTTACAGATACCTCTAGCTCAAGGTACGTTCCATTTAGGTTGGCAATATCTGCTTACTCACCATGGTATCTTTGTCACCATAAAAGTCACATAAAAGACTTTTGACAAATACGAATTAAAGAAAAGTAGAGATTCCTCATGTGAGAATTATTCAAGGGGAAATGAAACTGTTCTTTTCTGATGTCCAGCTGCCATAGTAACCACGATTTGAAATGCCATGGGAGGGCTGTGGCTAAGGACCATTCGCTTTTATAGATTCAGTGCACTCTTGTGCATCCTGGGCCTAAAGTTTCGTGGTGAAGCTTCTCTGGGCTTTATGTTCTTTCCTAGTAAAATGGGCAATAAGAATGCCTATTCCAGGGACTACTTGCAGGGAAAATGACTTAATATGTTTTCTAAATTCCCTTCATTTGCAAAAATGAGAATAATGGGAGGTTACCCCTCAGGTCTGTTTTGAGCATCACATGAATCCAAACATGCCCGAGGCACGGAGGTGAAGTGGGGCACAAAGACAGTGTTAGATAAGTGTTCGCTAGGAGGGAAACCGGAGGCAGGGAGGCAGAGCTAGGACCACACTGAGGTAGTTTAGATGAAGGCACAGACTGTGCTGAACTTGGAGCCATCTCAGGTTTAAAATTCTTTCATATGGTTTAAAAAAATATTGTCCTAATTTGAGCCACTCAAGCCAGACCTTTCTTTATCCTCCAGGGAAAGTCATCTGCAGTGACCCAGCACCTGTGATCTCAGCCACGCACTGATGCTCAGGGCCCGTGAGCTTCTTTCTGTCTGACAATGTGTTTAGAGTCTGTTTAGAGTTAGGGAAGAACATCTAACTCACACCGAACATTTCGCTTTCACAAGAGACGATGTGAATATTTTGATGCTACCGATTTTAATGACCAACAGAGCCAATGTCAAACACAGGATACAGCTCCACACGCTCTTAATTGTCCTATGATCTTGCAGGATTTTAAAAATCTTCATCTTAGCCTAAAGCAATAGGAAATACTTAGGTATTTTGTTTTTTCCCCAATCTAGCTTCTGTGATTAAAATTCTGAAGTTCAGAATGTTTAATTATCCACCAAATACTGAATCTCGTTCAAGCGAAAATGTGGAGATTGACGGGTGCAGCTGTGACCATTGCGCAGCCCGAGCTTCCTGACGGCTTTGAACCCTGGCCGTGCAGCTGTCACTGAAACTTCAGAATGCACCAGCATTAAGATGCCAGAGCTGCTTTCCTGGCTTGTCTGTGTCCTCCAGAGGGGTGACATTCTTCAGGGGGACTTCACAATGCAATTTGTTACATATTTGAGGGATGCTGCAATCAGTCATAATTTTTTGTTTCTTTTAAATTCCTGGATTAGTTTGATTGAGCAGTTTGGAAAGGGCTTATCTTGGGAGACCTTTCTCCCTTACAAAGCATTACTTCTTGAAGTCACATTTTGCTCCTGCCTACTCAATGCTGCTTATGAGGGCTAGGACTTTGGAATGGGATTCCTGTTTTGTCCATTCCCATAATATGTGAAAATTACTAGGAAGACGTGGGAGGAAGGTTCGGTTTAGAATTTTGCTCACCAGGGCTGTTGTAGTAATGGGAGAGATAAAAGGTCTTCACACAGAACACTCCGAGTCCGGGAAGGAATGCCATCGGAATAGCAGGCTGCGGCTTTGATTCTGAGTCACCCCTGCATTTCCTCACTGTGCGCGGGAAGGCGAGGCCCGTTCCTTTAGAGATGTCCTGAGACAGGATAGGGTGGTGATTTCTACAGTGACCTAAGTGACAAGAGGGAACTGGGGTTTGCGAGTAGCCAAGTAATGAATGATTACTTTTATTATTATATGTGCTGCCAAAGCGAGCATAGCTGTTTTTTTTTTCATAACTTGACTTTAAATGATGGCTTTGCCCCTTCTTTTTCTTGTGCAATGGCACACCTGTCCTACATCTGTTGGAATAAAAGCAACTTGAACGTAAGTACGGAGTCTTAGGCCAGGGATATAGCTCAGTGGCACGGCGCTTGCCTGGCAAGCATGAGGCCCTGGGTTTGATTGTTAGTACAAAAAACAAAACAAAACAAAACAACAACAGCATCAGTACAGACTCTCCATGTTGAACCCTGAACAAATGGATCACTTCTTTGTTTCCAAGGTCACTTTTCCCAGTGTCAAGCTAAAGTAGAGAACCATTATCGTTTAACTGGAAGGGTCTGTGTTGACATTATACAAAGTGAAGAAATTTCTTTCAGGATATTTCTCTGTGGAGTCTATAAACATTAATAATGTGGTCTGCTATATAAAAGTGTAGCTTTGCTTTAATTAATAAAAAATTGAAGATATTGCTACTTAAACTCAAAGAAGACTAAAGACACATAGCAGCTTAGCATGGGATTTTTTAAAAAAAATTGATCATGTAGAGTCTAAACAAATGTTTGTTTCTGTTTTTGGAAATATTGAGAAAGAGCAGGATTAGCTGTTGTTATGGATTACAAACTGGTGGTCAACTTAGCACCAGCTGAATTAATTCAGCTGGTGTTGGGTAAAGATGCTCCACCTGAAGAAAGTTGCCAGCATAAATAGGGACATGGAGAAGAAGAAGGAGGCGCTGTGGGTTCTTTTAAGAGTTGCTGTTTCGAGCCGCTGGTTCTCTTGGAGGTGCTTGTCACGCTGGCTTCCCCAGTATGGATTCGGTCATTATCGTCGGAGGAGCTCGGGACCTCATCGGTGAGAGTGGCTGTGGTTCATGTTGTGGGAGCTCTGCTCCTCACATTGTGCATCACTTCCTGGCTCCGGAGCGGAGGCTGCGTGCTGGAGAAGCTGTCACGCTGGGCTTCCTGACCTGTGCTTGACTGTTCTCCATCGTCGGAGAAGCGCGGGACCTCGTCACTGTTGGGGATGGCTGTGGTGCTATTCTGGGCAGCCCGGCTTCTTCTTTTGAGCGTGACTTCTCGGCTCCCACGTAGAACCCTCAACCCACTGCACAGCTCCTTCACCCCGCTGGCATAGACTTTCTAGTTCCACCGCTGACCTTTGGCCGTCCCGGCACAGAACCGTAAATAGTCTGGCATGAGTCCTTATCGTGGACTCTTAGATTTCCAGTTGGAACTGTGGGAGGCATTGTCATGTGTTTTGGGTCTCT
This sequence comes from Dasyprocta punctata, assembly GCA_004363535.1. Lineage (NCBI taxonomy): Eukaryota > Metazoa > Chordata > Mammalia > Rodentia > Dasyproctidae > Dasyprocta > Dasyprocta punctata. Next base: position 21,161 of record RJWM01003138.1, read on the forward strand.
AGTGGGACTCTTGCAAGACATTGCTGTGGGATCCAGGCCC
>RJWM01003138.1:21300-117075 GCA_004363535.1 Dasyprocta punctata
TTTTTTTTTTTTTTTTTTTTTTTTTTTTTGGTACCAGGGATTGAACTCACAACCTTGTTCCTGCCAGGCAGGTACTTACACCACTGAGCTAAATTCCCAACCCTATGTTTTCAGGCAGAGTCTCACTATGCAGTTCAGGCTGGCCTTGAACTCACTTTGTAGCACAGGCTGGTCTCAAGCTCACAGCAATCCTCCTGCCTCAGCCTTCCAAGTGCTGGAATTAAAGGCGTGCCCCCCACGCCCAGCTTGGTTACATATTTATTACAGTGAGCATTAAGAGCTCAGCCACTCATGATTTCAGCTCTTTACATTCCAGGGAAAACGTTCGTTTTTGTTATTTTGGGGATCTAAAGGTCAAAGATTTTATTTTGTTCTCCACTGGTTATTCCTAGGGGCACAAGCCCACTGCTGTGCAGTGGAGGCCATCCTCAGGAGAAGCTGTGGCCAAAGGAAAGAAGAAATGAAATGATACAGCCATCCAGTCAGAAATCAGGAGGGTATGCAGCTAAGTCTGGCTGGTGTCTCCCATTTCAGTGTCCTGGTAGTTACTGCAAGAAATGGATGCAACAGATTTTCAAAGAGTGTTACTGTTTTCTCTTCGAATTTCAGGATGTGTGATTAGAGAATGGGAAGAGGTCACAAATCTAGTTGAAAATTCATAAAACTTGAAATATTCATTATTTAAAAAATAAACATCCCTGCTATGTTTAACCATTGCAGTCTTAGGATTCTTCTTACCAAATAAAGGAAAACCATAAGGAATAGATTTTTTTTTAAAGAAGCACTCATCTATTTCACCCTCAAAGTGGCTTATATTTAATGTATAGAAATGTTCCCTAAAAAAAGTCAGTTTTTGATTTTTGTGGCTGAAATTTTTATAATTTCTTTGTGATACAAAACTTTTACCTAATTCTTTGTTATTTAAATGGTGAATTTGTTCTACGTTTACTTGAACCAATTTGTAACAACATTTAAAATACTCTGACTGTTGTGTAAAAGTTTGTCTTGCTACTTTCACTTGGTTGAGCTCAGGGACCAAATATTGAAAATGTAAAGAGGCTGAGACATCTAAGTGGTACAGTGCTTTTGAATGGAACTTCCAAAAGAAAAGATACATGAAAATAGAGAAGAATGAAATTAGAAAGAATGATGAAGTCTTTTTCAGGGTAGATTGAAGATGGAACTTAAATCCTAAATGGTATATAAGTGTGACATATTATAAGAGAAGTGTGGAACAGAGAAAGATAAATATAAAAAACATTAAAAGAAATAGTGATAAACTACAAATTAACTGAAAGGAATTGTAAGAAACATCAGCAAATTTCATAAATCTAATTATTTTTAAAAATTTACCTTGAAGGTACTGAGTGAGAGAAAATGATTTTCAGCCTAAAATATCACTCAATAATAAGAGTAAAATGAAAATATTTAATGTGAAGATTTATTAAAATTAAATGATTTCATAAATGTGGGGTCCTGATCCCATAGGATGAGGGTCCTCATACAAAGAGACACCAGAGTTTGCTCTTTTTGTCCCATGCCTTCTTAGGGGCATTCCCCAAAAAGACAAGTGTGAGGACTTGGGAAGAATGTGGCTGTCACAAGCAAGAACTTTCATCAGAAATCACCTTGATTATGAACTTCCTACCTCCAGAACTGCAAGTAAGTCAAGTTCTCCTGTGGAAGCCATGTAGTTTGCATTACAGAGCTGATGTTCACTGAGACACTTACTCATGAGGTTTTTCACTACTAACAAGAATGCTTTGCTGGTCAGACTTTGGTAAGACTTCTTAACATTTTCTTATACCCCTATGTTCATTTCCTTGAAAGATCCAGTTTAGCAAAATAATCCTTCTAAATCAACTCAACAAGACCCTCACACCCTTGATATCTGACCAGCTTTGGTCTCTGGTTAGATTCCTGATCGTCCACCATTTCCGTGACATCTAATCACCCCGTATGGTGTGAGCCAAGAATCCCATCAGGCTGGTGCGGCCAGCTGCTCCTCATGCTTCCATTCACTGACTCCTGCCCCACTTCTTGGCTATCTATCATCATTTGCCTGTGCCGGTGGGTGCAAACCCAGCAGTGCCTCAGCAGCAGGGCATCGAATACAACACTCACAGAAGCCACGTGGGTGCTTGGAAAGGAACAGGGGACTGGGCAATGTCATGAGCCACAGCTCGTGAGCTGTGACACGTTTGGGATTCTCACGCCTGGTCAGTGCACAGCCCAGGAGATTTATATATATATATATATATATATATATATATATATATATATATATTTTTTTTTTTTTTTTTCCTTTCTTTCTTGGACTGGCTGTGAGTTTAATGCATTTGTTTTTATTAACACAAGACTTTAGCTCTGAGTTTTTCTTTTATGAAACAATGAAATTTAATATCTAAGATTTTCCAAAGTGATGTTCTAATTAAAAGGCTGAGATTCTTTTAATGTTGTGCCGTCCCCTTGGCATATTTAAATGTGCATCATCATATTTAGTCATTTGTGAAGAATTTATAAAAATGGAGCAAGGTCGAACTGGCTGTAATTTTAGCAGAGGCCCCCACAAGGTAGGAAATGCACACAGGTGCTTCTGCAGGGCAGGTGGGAAGCTGGTGGTCAGCGGAGCACGGCCCCTGGAGCTGGTGGTCAGCATGCATAAGGAATCCCACCTGACAATCACTGCCATAGACTATTGATTCAGGAAATATCGAGTTCTTTAGTGTCAACTAGTAATAATTCTTTAGTGTTAGCTAATAGCGGTAGATATGTATTGGAGATTTCCTTTTCCTTTCTTTTTTTTTAAATTTTGTGTGTGTGTAAACTCTAAGTCTTGAACACTGAAAAATGACTAACAAAACAAAAAACAAAAAACAAAAACAAAAACAACCCCTCAAAAACTAAATTAAAAACAGATAGTGGACGATCATTCCAAGAGGCCTGGACAGAGTAATTTAAGGTGATTGGATGTAAGGGGGAAGCATCACGTACTCTGTGTATTAAAAGTGTTATGTCGCATATCTAGTGTCAGATCACACTTTGTCACTAACACAAAAGTGTTTCCAAACTTGGAAAAACTGCAAGGATTGAGTTTCTTGAAGGGAAATTGAGGAAATATCATTCCCGATATCTTAGTTGGTGCAGCTATCTTTCTAAAACAAATAATCTGACAGCTGCCAGCTTTTAATTTTACTGTGCGTGGCAAGGCATGGTAAGCCCCGCTATGATGGGGACTTTATAAAGATGGCTATGTTGTCTGGGAGTGAGTCCTTTTTCCAAGATTTCTCAAACAGGGTTAAAATTATGCAATGCTTCTCTGAGATGCCACTTAGCAAAAACACTGTTAAAGATCAAGTCCTGTGCATGGCAAATGATGTTAGTCAGAAGCTCACCACTGACTGATAAAAGGCAGCCCATTACGCCATGTGCTTGGATGACAGACAGATGCAAATAATCATGTAAGCAGTAATTTTGCATTATGTTATTGGTGACATCGTGAGAGAGGAGCTGGTGAAACTGCTGTCTTTGCCTGGAAGAACACAAGAGATTGATATCTACAGTGATGTGACTGAAGCCCTTTTGACAGAAGTCATCAGATTAGAAAAAGTGGTTTCATTTACTAGTGACGGGGCACCTTGCATGGTCAGGGCAGCATCTAATTTCATACAGTTCTTTGTTAAAGAAGCAAAACATCCAGTCATTCAGTTTCATCATCTTGTACATTAAGGTCTTTGGGACAGGTAAAGCAGCAGGAAGTGACATCCTCAAAGATGTCACAGAGATGGTGAATTACATCCTGGCTCATCTTTTACATTTTGACACTTTCAAGCACTTCTTGCTGAGGTTCAGGCACCGCGCAGGGCTTTACTTGTGTGAAATGATATCTAGTGGCTGAGCAGTGGACGAGTCCTGAAGAGATTTGTAGCCTGCTTGGGTGAAATAAGTCTGTTTATGAATAAAAAAGGGCAGGAATAGCCACAGCTCCATGAAACAGCCTGGTTGAACAACATTGTGTTTTTCACAGATTTTATACTATGCTTCAGTGTACTGGACAAAACACTACAAGGTGTGGTATCCAAATATTTGAGAGAAAACTAGAGGTTTTTGAAGGAGACCTTGCAAGTGGGTGGCTGAAATACTTCCTAAATCTAAAAATGCATTTAGAAAATTCTACGACATCTGCAGACATCCCTACAGGCCATTAGGAAATCGATAGGGAATTTTCTAGTATTGTAGCAGCTGCAAGGGAACATTTTAGAGACAGATTTTTTCAGTTGCATAAAATAGAGACAACCCTGGGTTTTCTTCTCTAGATAAAGCCAAATTTGAAGAATTTGGTCTTTTCTGATTACACTGGTTAGAGTTTAGAAATCTGGAAGTGAAGCTATTGGAATTTCAGGAAAACTCTATCTAGAAAAACAAATTCTATGACCTGCGTGCAACACTTGAGAAGAAGACACAGTGTACAGGGATGACAGAGGATAGCAGAGGCGGTAGCTCTGGAAATGAAATCCTTAAAGTGCGGGATTCTCTGCCAATAGTTTCAAGTCAGTGAGAGCACTTGGGATTGCTTTTCTCACTTTGTTTGGGTCGTCTTATGCTTGTGAGCAGCTGCTTTCAGCTTTGAATTGCATCAAATCTGACACAAGAAACAGACTAACAGTGACTTGAGCACTTCATGTGTTGCTCTAAGACTAACAAAGCATAAGCCAAGGTTTATCAAATTATACAATAGGTAAGATCACATTAATTATGCAGAGGAACACCAAATGCAAACCTTTATCTTTAAATAAAAAGCTGTTTGTATCATTGAAGCCTCTGTTATTGTGTTTTTCATTTAAGACAAAAATACTAATGCATACTAAAACCCCAGTATTCAGGTTCAACTGCAGTGTTGGCACTTTGGGATAAAAAGTGGGTTTTGGGTTATAGTTTGGACATGTGGTCTATAAAAGGTTCACCATAACATGTTTATGCTGTATTTGGCATCCCAAGGATACCTAGCAGAAAAATGGCCCAGTCGCTCTTTCCCATGGCAAGATCACCCAGTTACAGTAATCTCTGTACAGGTCACAAGAGTCCTGAATAAGGTTTGCCTTACAGTGATTTAATCCCACCATGCATGAATCTATTCTCCATACACCAGGTACCTGTTGCAATGAGATTGTAAAGTAGCCTTGGAAATATCATACATGTTAGGCTTCTTTTAGGTTCCATATTTGATTTGCTACAGTTTGAATGAGCGTCCCTCTAAGGCACCTGATTCAAAGGCTTGGCCCTGGCATGGTGGTGTGGAGCAGTGGTTGCCCCCTTGGTGAGGTGTGACTCCTGGGAAGTCGTTGGTCATTAGGAATGTGACTGTGAGGGGGACTGTGGCAGGCTAGCCCCTTCCTCATCCTCCTTGTGTCCTGGACTGTGACACAAGCAGTCTGCTTCGGCACATTCCCACCACAATTTATCACCTTAACAAGAGACCCAAAGCTGTGAGACCACCTGATCTTAGCCTGCAATCTGTAGAAATATAAACTAAAATAACTTCTATTCTTTTTAAGTTAATGGCCTCAGGTATTTTGTTATAGTGGTGCAAAGCTGACTAATCCAACACTGTAAGCTTTGTAATCCCTAAAACAAAAGTTGGAATTGTACATAGATGGGAAACTGTCTGTGAAATGAACATACATTTAGGAAACCATACAGAAGGACACTTTGCAAGTCCATATGTCCGGAGTATTCCTGAGTCAGCCTGTAGTTACCAAGTGGACTTACATTAATACATGAAGACATATAAAATTAATAACAATCCCTGAACATTTATTATTCCATTCTGGTAGGAACTCTGAAGTCCTTCTAGCTTGTTCAAATACATGGTCCAATGTTGCTTTGTGTAGACACCTGGCTGTGCCATAGCACATTGGAACTTCTGAAGTCTAACTGGAAATTAGTACCCAGTGTTCAGGTTTCCCTCCCTCCCTCTCTCCCACCCTGCTCCCCAGACTCTGGTGGGAATCATTTTATGCCAACTTTAATGAGATCAACTTTTTCTGGTTCCATATATGAGTGAGATCATATGATGTGTGTCTTTTGTTTTATTTAACAAAATAGCCTCCAGTTCCACACATACCATGACTACATTCTTTTTATAGCTGGGTAGAATTCTATTATGTCTATGGATAACATTTTCTCTGTGGACACTTAAATTGATTACCTTGCTTGGTAATGACCAGCAGTACTGCAGTGGATGTAGGAGTACAAATATCTCTGACATACTGATTTCATTTCCTTTGGAAATCTGCCCAGTAGTGGGATTGCTGGGTTATATAATAGTTAGATTTTTAAGTTTTGAGGAATCTCCACACTGATTTCCATAATACCAGCACTAATTCACATTCACATCAAAAGTATGCAAGACTTCCTATTTCTCTACATCCTCACCAGCACAGACTATCCATGGTCTTTTTGATAATAGCCTCTCTTATTGGGCTGAAGTGATAGCTCATTGTGCACATGCTTGACATTTCTCCAACGATTTGTGAGCTTCAACATCGTTTCCTATACCCAGGAAGCATTCATGTTTTTTTTTTTCTTTCAGCACTGGGGATCGAACTCACAACCTCATGCCTGTCAGACAGGTGCTTAAGCCACTGAGCCAAACTCCAGGCCCTAGTTTTTTTAGGCAGGGTCACACTATGTAGCTCGGGCCGGCCTTGCACTCACATTGTAGCCCAAGCCGGCCTTGAACTTACAATGCTCTTCTACCTCAGCCTCCTGAGTGCTGGGATTAAAGACTTGAGCCACCATGGCCTCATGTCTCTTCTTTTAGGAAATCTGACTTATTTTTGAGATGATACCTTGCTGCTCTCATGAGCATGCTGGTCAAGAATGAAGTGGGAGACTGGGAGAATTACTCTGAAGTCATCGGGAGGCTCAGGTGGGAGACGATGGTGGCTTGGATACTTCGGAAGTGTGGACAGAGAAAGCCTGCATAATGGCTGACTTTCAGGTGGAACAGGAGGGTGAAACCAGACATGTGCAGACCTGGGGAAAGGGTGCCTAGAGAGAGAGTGGTGCAGCTGGTGGTGACCAGCGAGAGTATAGCGGTGGATGCTCTCATCTGGCACAGTGAGAGTCCTTACAAACCATCTGACAGCTTAGAGACACACCCTGAGGCCACCTCAGGTCACAACATGAGCAGGATGACAGTGCATGGGGAGAAAGGAGTTGAGAGCTTTTCATACTTTTCAGGCAGGCAGTAACTAAGTCCAGTGAAAAATTCGCTATTAAAATACACTCAGTGAATAAATATTCTCTTACCCTCATTAAACAAGCATCACACCCCCTTCAAACATAGTAAATATAAAGTAGGAGAAATAAACTCTGTCCCAAGTCTCTACTCATGGATTATTTATGACCACTTTAGGTAAACTGATGGCAACATTCATATTTATGCTCTCTTTTGGTAATTTATTCACACAAAGTACATAGAAGAAGTTGTTTACATTTTTTAAAAAAGCAGTCTTGGTTACTTTTACCTTTCTCTCGTTGCTGGGACAAAATTGCTGACACCCAAAATGAAGGAAGGAAAGGTTTACTTAGCTCACAGTTGGTGGAGGTTTCAGCCTGTAATCTGCTGGTTCCAAGGCAGGGTGGCATGGTGCAGGGACAGCACTTCAAGACAGGAGCCAGAGCAGAAAGGGGGAAGAGCAAGCCTCTTTTCCTCTTTTATACTGTACACAGGCCACCCCACCCTCAGGGCAGGTGTAGCACTCACAAAATCTCTGTGCCCTCCTCTCGCACAGGATGAGAATGTTTACACAGTAAGGATCCTGGCTCCCTGCCGAGCCTCTTAAACTTCTGAACTTCTCAAATTGACACAAGGTATCAACCATAACAAAAGCAAATACACTGTGCTTGCTGGTTGACCTCCTTACCTACCCTTAAGCACAGTTCGTTGGTGAAGATGTTAACCCTGTTTTCTGTAACGAGGCGCAATAGCTATGATGGTCGGTAAAAGGGATGTGAATAAAATGTGCTTTAGATGCCTCGTCTCACACTGCACCATGGCCCCGTGAGATGGGTGGGATTGCTCTCTCCAGTTTATAGACCGGTCTTCTGGGACTCGGGTGGTGTTCGTCAACTGTCAAGGGACATTCGTCTATGAAATTACTAAGCCAGGAGCCACACGAGGTTCTGTCAGTGGCCAATTCTTTGGTTTCTCCACTCAACTGACAACTCCATTTCTCCCCCCATTTACTAGAAAGAGTTCTTTGCATTAGACTGTCAGTTTTTAACTAATCAGATATTTCAGGACCTATTTGGCCTCCTTTCTTGGAATAAATTTCTTTTCTGAACATGTCAACTCTATTGTATTATTACTTTTTTCCCTTTAAAATAAAAAAAATGGACTGAAATGGTCCCCAAATAAATGTATGAAGCATAGTAACATAGCCAGAAAGGTTTATTAAAAGGCTAATCGAGCTTCTTTGTAATGTGCTTTTTATTTTAGTGCAGGTCATTTTATTACGAAAGTAAGGTTCATCTGTACTGAGTAGTTGTTTAAAAGCAAGGTGCTCACCCTTTTAACAGGACCCTCTATATGTTGTTTCATTACTTTTAGATTAGTTGATCAATGGCTTGCAACTCAACATTAAATTTTGTTCCCTGTGAAATGTTCAGGCTAATAGGTTTCACATGTTGTTGTTCAATTTATCTGGCTATTAGAAGAAGTCATTAAGTAGACAAAAACAGCTTTTAGAAATAATGAGGCTTTCATTTATGGTACAGGCATTTTTCTCTAAAAAGGCATCATTAATCACATTGTTAAAACATTGATTAAAAATGCTTTACTTTGATTTGCTTCATTTTTTGAACTATATTAAATACTAGTTGGTCAGGTGGATTGCATGCAAAGATCAAAGCTTTTATACTCATATTTGTCACCAAAAATTAATAATATCTCTGCTTTGTACTTATTTTGTCATGGGTGTTTGTATTTGTGTGTGTGCATGTGAGAGAGAGAGAGAGAGAGAGAGAGAGAGAGAGAGAAAGACAGAGTCAGAGATGGAGACAGGGAAGGAGAGACAGAGAGAGAAAGATAATTATTGTGCTCAAACACAAGGGTAAGAATGATATATTTGTCACTAATGGAGAAAGCATCTTTCAAAATACAAAAGCTTTCATTAAATATAAAAGGCAACTATCTAAGATTATGAAATCTATCCAAATGTAAATATTTATCTTTTAATTGATGAAATTGTTTTTTTTAATATCAGTGTCTTTCATTTGGCTTAATATGATAAAGGTTTTTTACTTATTTATTTATTTATATTTTAAAGAGAATGAAACAAGCAAAATAAAATAGGACAAAGCTATTCATAAAAAAGCAGTGTAAGTGACACAGAACTTCAAAGTAATATGAAACCAGCAATGGTTACCATAATGTCTCTTGTCTTCAAGACAGGTGTAGGTACCTTCAGACATAGTAGAAATCAAACAAAACAGAACAGAGTAGAACCAATAAAAACAAAACAATAAATGCAATAAAGGATTTTAAAACAAGACAACAGTGAATCCAAAATGGCTACCATAATATATCTTGCTGTCTTTGAAATAGCTGCCCGGATATAACAAAGTCGAACAAAACAAAGCAGAATAAAACCCGATGCAAAAAAAAAAACAATGAAAATGATACAGGACATCAAAATAAGATAGTAAGGAGTTAACAATGGCTGCCACCTTCAGAAGGAGATCCCCCATAGATGCCTCACTGTGTACCGTGATCCCCTGAATGGATGATCAGACCACTGGCCCTAGACCTGCAAAGTCAGTGAAGCACCAAACACCATAAGCATCAAATTGCATTTCACCTCAATAACACTGTCACAGCCTGTGTTTCTCCAGTCAGCAGGTTGCTTGGAGTGGGGGGAGGACAGATAATTTTTTATGGCACTGGTTACGATCTGTTTCTATAGGCTTGTGTTTTATTTTCTCAACTTTTTAGAGCTTGTGGCCTGCATGCTACATGTAGTTTTTATTTAGTTTTCTCTCCTACAAACTTTTGTCGCCCCCTCTGCTCAGGTAGGGAATGCCTTGGGCCAACCTGAGTAGTTGTAGACAAGCATGAAGTCTATGTGTACATCAGGTTGAAGGTCACTGTCTATCTGTAAGTTTGGATGGAGGTCAGGGCTGATGACGTAAGCTCTGAACACTGAGCTGGCTGCAGGGGTATGGGTGCCAGCACTGTGGAACATACAGTGGGGACACGTCTAGTGCTGATTAAGATGGATCTTCCAGGAGTACTGGGTGAAATTCTTCTGGCTGGGTTTGATGTTTCAGTCAATCAGATTCCCAGAGGGGGCTTAGGCCTCTGGACTGGACTAATTTCAGTACAGGTTTGGCACTGTTGATGGCAGGCTTCTAAAGCAGCAGGAAGCAGTAGCAGGAGAGCTTTGGCCAAAATAACTTTATCCAAGGTGACCACAACATATCTAGCCTGTTGGACTCCATTCCTGATGGAGCAACTTCCATCTGTAAACAGAGTGTACACAGCACTCTGTCAGGGGGTTCATTGTTAAGTCTGATCAGCTCAAGAACAGTTCATCACTCAGTACCAGGCAGTCATGCTCTGGTGGGCCCAGCTCTGTGGACAGGTACATGGCGGGGTTGAGTGGTTTTATCATGAGTCAAGCGAGGATTTTTGCATAAGAGTTCTTAGTCCTGGGTGAGGTCCAGCACAGCATGTGGCACCTGGAAGGTTAGGCTGACCTAGGGAGAGCTTGTCAATCTTTTGGCCAGAAGGACAGTAGCTGTTAGAGGATGGCGGTAAAGTGGGGGAGGCAGCTCTTAACAGATGGATAGGCCACAGGCTGCTTCCAGGGGCTGACAATTTGAGTAAGCATCTTTGTAACCACCTGTCATTTGCAATTTCTGCCTTTTCCCAAGATACCCTGCAGCCACTTTCTGCCAGGTGTTGCATCAGAGCTTTTGCGTCTTTCCAGTAGGCATCTTGGGTGTCATTAATCAGAAGTGTGGTGATATTTGGTGCTGGGAAACTAACAAGGTCAGCTGTGTGGGCTTCTCCAAAGATGGTAAAAAAGTTTTTCAAGCTCTGGGAGACTGAGTCCAGGTCAGTTAACCTTTGAGTTCAGAACTGAGGTCTTTTTATTTAAAGGCAAAGAGGGGCTGACTGACAGGAGTCAATTGAAGGCAGAAGAAGCATTCTTCAGGTCCAGGAAGGTTTACCAGCAGGCTGCAGGTGGCAGAAGACTGTGGCAATGTATTTGGAGGGCAACTGCAGCAGCATTGGCAGCTTGGAGATCTTCAACTGGCTTTATAAACAGGAAAGATGTGTTTTAACAGTTTGACGGTCTACTATTTTTTCTCAGGGGACCAGGATAGCAAGCAGGAGAGGACAGAGAAACAGGCTATCTCAGAGAAAAGGTGCTGGTGGCTTGGCCAAATCCGCTGTTAGAGCCTCCCAGAAAGTAGTGGAAGAATTCTTAACCCCTTGTGGCCACTGAGTCCAAGTGAGTTTCGTATCTTGTGTCAGTATTTTCCCAGATGAAGGGGCTTATGGGAGCAGCTCAGAAGCAGAAGGCATCTTTTCAATCTAGACGTTTAAACCAGATGGCATCTGGAGGTAGCAGTCCATAAAGGGCGTATGGGTCAGTCACCATAGAGTGCAGTGTGATTAACAGTCCATCGGGATCTTGAACTCTTTTAGATGTTTGTGTGCTTCCTGTGACATAGGGCATTGTCTTACAGCAACGTGGGTCACAGGGAGGAGGCATGGTTGGTGGCTAGGCCCAGAGGTGAGTCTTTGGCCAATACCTCTGGGAGGAGAGTTTTCAGAATTTCAGAATTACAGTTATCTGCCTCAGATTAATGCAAGCATCGTCTTCCTCTTGGGGAAAGTGCAGGGTTAAATGAGAGAGAGGCTGACTGACTTGGTAACAGAAATTCATGTTTGGTGAGATGTTCTCCCAGGCTACAAGTTCATGCCTGGCAGAAGAGGTGAGAGGCAAGTGTTTGCCCGGGTGATGGTAGTCTTTTTGACAAAAGGGACTTCTGAAGGCAGAGAGTTCTATTTCATTGTCTACCAGGAAAGTCACAGGTTTACTTCTGACTTTTGTAATAAACATGGGCTCTCACAGGCCCAGTTTGATAGGGGATTGACAGGGTGAGAAGAGGTTCAGGTTGAGGTGGGCCTGCATAGTCAGGTTTTTTGTGTCTTGCAGGTGGAGGGAGCATTGCTCTTTCCAGGGTCCAAACTTTTTGTAGTGAGTACATTGGTCAGCTGCTAAGGCATAAGGTCTGCCATCAGTCTTGGGCCGTGAAGTCTGAGGAGCCCCCTTAGGTCAGTTGCCACAATGGTGTCATCTGATTCAGGTTGAAGCTTTTGAGCAGTCTTTTAATCTGAAGGGGTATTTATTTTTTAGTGTCCTTAGCCCTTATCTTTAGCCAGAGGGTATGGTCAACCACTCACCATTACCCCTAGTGATCCACTAGCAAAATTTTTGCTTCCTGTCCCCATGACCTTATGTTCTGCTGGCTTAGAAGTTTTGGTCCCAGAAGGGAGAAGGCTTACACCAAGAAGCACAACAATGATACCATTGAACTGGAAGTTAAGACTTCCCCCTGGTCACTTTGGTCTCCTCACGCCTCTGAGGAACCAAGTGAAAAAGGGAGTCACAGTATTGTCAGACCCAGACTGTCAAGGGGAAATTGGACTGCTACTCCACAATGGAGGAAAGGAAGAATATACATGGAATGCAGGAGTGAAAAGTAACCAAGACGGTCATCTATCAGATCAGGTTTCTGGGCAACAGTGGTTGATGGGCTTTTTGGGCCCCTCCTTGATATCTTTGAGAATTGTTTAACTGGGTTGCTTTAAAAGGCCATGGAAACCCATTTGTCAGGACTGACAGTCCAATTCTTTCTCAATCAAAATGTGGACATTTCTGTACTGAATAGACTCAAAAGGAATTGCTGACAGTCATCTCAGGTGGACATTAGATGATGCCATATGACCAGGATAGGTGTGTATCCAAAGACTCCAGAGGGAGGGCCTCTGTGGCTGAATACAGGCAATGGCCTGCTGGAACCAGTTCAGCTGAGTGGAAGTAAAAGTCAGGAGCAGGAAGTGAAGCTACTGGTGTTGGCAGCAACACCTGCAGTGGCTGAAGCGGGTGCTAAGGTGGAATTCTCAGGACAGAATTCCCTTTTATCCCTTTTTTTCTTTGAGACACAGGAAATGGTTTGGTCTCATTTTTAACCCCATAAGATCCCTCTTTCCTGCAGTCAGGGACTGTGAGTTCTGACTAATTCCCATCTCTCACTTCCTATGTGTGTGTCACGTGGCCTTGAATGATGGTGCAACAGACAAAGGGTGGGTGCCCCTCAGAGAGAGGCCGTTCAGATGCCCACCTGGCCACTCCTCTTGTAGGGACGTAGGTGCCCTTTAGCTAAGGAGGATGCTAGGGCTCTGTTGTGCCATATGTCAATCACCATGGAATGGCAGGTGAGGGCCCAATCAGCCATTGCGACCAGTGCTTCCCAGTCTTGGTGCACAGACAGAGCAGCCTATTGCTTATGCTGTCCATTCCACTCACTCACGCATTCATTCAACAGGTACTCAGAGAGTAAACATTCCAACCCCCTTCTCCCGAGGGTGGTCCTAACAAATGAGAGATGATCAAGCTCTCTGTCTCCTCAAACCGAGCAGGACTGACAGGCAGACTAACTGGGGTGTCCCTAGGAGTCTCACCAGAATCAAGCAGGCAGGCAGGCAGACATATTGCATTCTTCTCCCTTTGGGGTCTTATGTGGGCCACTCTAGTAGTTAGCTAGGAATCCTCCTCCAGACCTCTGAGGGCACTCGGGAAATCTCAATGGCATGCCTTCCCATTGAGACCTGGAGAGATCCTTGCTGTGTCCATGAGGGCCATGACCAGTGGTCAAAGAGATCAGCACAGTTGGTCTTAGCTGATGCACCAGACACAATGGCAAGCAGATTAGTCTCAAGTCCTGGTGGAACTTCCAAGGATGATACCATAATTTCTGTAACAACCAAGTTCGTTGTTCCACACACAACAGAAAATCAAACCACAAGGAGGAAGTCAGGAAAGTTTTAGTGGAAGTAAGAGAAAACTCATTAGATATCTATCATGAGGGGACTGTGAGCAGAAATCCAAATGGTGCATTGCTGTCTTGATCTGATACGCATAAGCAGTAGCTAAGAAGGAGATTGAGGTCAAAATAATTCAAAAAGAAAATTAGCTATGTTGGACTTGAAAAGTTTTCTTGAGTCCAAGGCACAGAGGAGATATTAAAGTTCTTAACTAATTTAGCACATATTGGATAAAAGTCTTCTTCTGGGCTTTTTTTTTTTTTTTTTTTTTTTTGTCTTTTTTGAGACAGGGTCTGGCTATGCAGTTCAGGCTGTCCTTGAGCTCACTTTGTAACCCAGGCTGGTCTCAAACTCACAGTTATCCTCCTGCCTCAGCCTCCTGAGTGCTGGGATTATAGGTGTGTGCCACCATGCCTGGCTCATTGGCTTCATATGAAAAGTTGGCTTGTATACATTCATTTAGCCATGGATTGTGCTTTGAGGGCAACTGATGCGTTTCATTTTGTTCTCTCTCTTTCTCTGCCTCTCTGTCTGTCTCTCTCTGTAAACTAAATTTAGTAAATTGCCCAATCTGTCCTTGACTTGTTCTGCAGTGCACACTACTAACATTCTTTGGACCTCAACTTTCCACACTTGCAAAATGGCAAAGTTGGAGCTTGTGATTTTATGTTTCTTTCTGTATATAATATATGAGTTAAGCTATAATTTTTTTCTTGGACAAAGAACATTTCAAAGAACCTAGATATAAAGTGTATGTACTTTATTCCTATATCCCACTCTTTTGCATGTTGTCATTATGTTACTCGACTTGAAGATTCTCAACCACTGGATTAAGCTTCATATTGAATGAAAGAATAATAAAAGGCACAAATACTTCCTTACAATCTATTTCTCACCAAAGTAGAACAGTATCATACAATATCGAATGCTTTGCATGAGCTAAATCTAAGTACAGACATTACTGTTTGCCCAGTGGTGCATTACATGACAGGGTTATAAGACTTTAACATTTGCTAACGTGCCATGTATTTCCAAATATAATCATGTACCTACTTTAATTCCACTTTTGCATATCAAAATTGACAGCAGTAAAGAAATCTGAGCAGAAGCATAAATAGGTCCCATACTACTGTAATTCATTTGAAATGCTGTCTATTTTTAGCACTGTAGCTTTGCAGATAGCTAAAGAAACCATGGCAACAAATGAGGGAAGTTGCAAGGAATATTCCATGTTGCAACATACCAGGTGATTTACCTGTTTTACCTTTGCTTTTCTTTGGGTCTGAAAATTTCAAAGATGTTGTAGAAAGCATGGGGCTTTGGATTCAAGGCTGGACATTGGGGCAAGTTATTAAATCATAGTGAATGTCATTTACGTCGTTTATGGAATAGATCTAGCAGGGTCTGTCTCACATTGTTCATGGCTGCCTGAGGGGCGTCGCTCGTTGCGGTGCCTGCTAGTTACGGGCCGTGGCAACCCAGAGAGGAGCAGGACAGGTGAGGTTCCCTCCGGAAGCTCCCCCGTTCCAGTGGGGCACAGGGGCAGGTAAGGAATGGAGAGGTACGCACGAGACGTGTACACGTGTTCACCAAGAGCGGTTAGTTCCCTTACTGTCATGTCATGAAACTATTCGCTTCGTTCTTGAGTGCTGTTAATATATACACTAAATGCTTACTGAGACTTCACTTGAGCTTACACGCTGTAGTTGGGATCTTAAGGGTCCCCCAGTAACACAAGGGTTAAGGGCTTGTTCCCCAGTGCAGTCCTAATGGGAGGTGGTGGAGCCTTGAAAATGCAGGGTCTTCTGGGGGTCTTTAGGTCGCTGGGGCTGTGCGCTGGATGAAGGGGATGGTGGGACCCTGCCCCCTCTTCTTTCCCTTCTTTAGATTTTTGCTCTGACTATGAAGTAAATGGTTCTCCTCTTCCACATGGTCCCTGCCAAGAAGTGCTACCTCCCCACAAGCCCGAAAGTAGCACAGCACTCTGATCAGCGACTGGGACATAAAAACTGAGCCGAAGTAAACTGATTTAGGTCAGGTGTTTGTTTCGGAGCTGTGAAGATAACACACCACTGTCTATTTGTCCACGAGGGGCTCTCAACAGCAGCGTTTGCCCACGAGGACTTGTGGCATCTGGCCATCTTCCTCACACGTGGGGGACATTCAGATGCTGGAAACACCGCAGTTTCCTCTCTGGCAGCGTCTCATCCCCAAGCCCCCAGCCAGCACCCCAGCTCCTTTGATCGTGCCCCACACAGCATCTTGGAGCCCTCATTTTCTGCACCTTCACTTTCCCAATTTTCTTCCTAAAATCAAAACTCCACGAGGCTTACCACCAGGAGAGAAAAAAGAGTGCCCTCATTAATCTGAATCCTATTACATTAGCTGGACCTTACACAACTACTCTGCTGGTCAAGCAACGTTGTTGCGGTTACTCAGGTTACTTTTAAAACTCTTGAGAATTTTTGGGGGCGGTTAGGCCTCACAGCAGGCAAGACCGACGCGTTGATAACGCGGAGACCAGGCTGATGGCGCAGATCCAATTTATTGAGGAAGTGCAGAGGTTTATATAGCGTGGGGGGCCGGGCATAGAGGAAGGCGGGGAAAAGGGCAGGGAGAAGGCGGGGAGTGCCCCGGGGGAGGGTCTGGTATGCGGCGGGCATCTCCAAACGGGGAGGGCTGGCCACCTCGACCTGGGGGAGTGGCCATGACTCCTCGTAACTCTAGAAGGGAGGGTCGACCTCCTCCTACCCGGGGGAGGGGCTCAGGCTCCTCACACCCGTGTGTCCGCCCTCAGCGCAGCCCAGAGCGCCTTTTGAACCCCAGGGGCCACAAGTTTTAAACATTACACTTCAAGTTTTGTGTGTATGTGTGTGCGTGCTCACTCACTTCTTTATCTGAAGTTGTGAGATTGATATTATGGAACCAAATACAAGATCTGCATTGCTTTTCATAAGACTGATTTGGGCAAGAGGGCATTTGTCAAGCCATTGCCTCTGAATCAGCCTGTGTTTTGGCTGCTATCAAATTCACACTTGGATCTAACTTAGTATCTTTTAGATATAGTTGTTTAAACAGTCCCCTGTTCTGTTACTTGTATCTTATTTATCATAGACACATCAGAAGATATGAATCTATATCATCTAAGTGAAGGCTTGGCGTGTGAAAAGTATTTCATTGTGGAATTATAAATTTTATATGATAATGCATTGAAAAACATTATATGGGAACTTGATTTAGTTCTTCAAATATGTTATATAATTATATTTATATAACTATACATAATGGATATATATATATATATATATATATATATATATATAGAGAGAGAGAGAGAGAGAGAGAGAGAGATTTAGTGGTACGTCAGTTCACATGAACTTAGTTTTTTCTAAGATTCTGGGCACAAACCAAATACAGATGCAAACCAAAATTTCTCTTATCCGAGAAAGGTAGAATTGATATTTCTGGAGAGTAAGATGCTTTCTGCCAATATATTCTCTTCAGTTAGCAGTGTCAAGCATGGATGAACAGTTGACTGTAAGTCTTATGAAGCCATCTTCTTCAGGGCATGCTACACAATTGGTTTTGTCCTTTCTGGTCATGAGCATCTTAACCACAGCTGCTATTTGGTGTCCAATGCTGCATGTCTACAAACATCTACAAACATCTACATCTACATCTACAGACATCATCTGGGCTGTTTCTTTATTTTAAAAAAAACTTGAATATTCTTCTTCAGCTCTGAAAAAGATCTTAATTTTAGAAATAAGATTTATTTTATACAATTACTATAACTTTTTTTTTTTGGATACTAGGAATTGAACTCAGGACCTCACGTTTGCCAGGCAGGCACTGTGCTGCTGAGCTAAACACCTGACCCAATTACTAGAAAACGATACATTTTTGCACATTTTATCTAAAAGCAGCCACTGTATAAATGGGATTTTTATAAGAACTGCTAGTCTCTCTTTGTCAGGAATAATAGTAAGAGAACCTGTTAGCCTGGATTGTTGGAGAACATGCTCTGGTTTGGACTGGCTTGACCTCTCCAATCCAGCCAAGTTTTCCTCGCACTTTGGTGAGAGAAGAGTTCACTTTGACTGAGGTTCTTAAAATTCAGTTTCTTCTTGGGCTTTAGTACAATTAAAAATAGCGTCTATATTTTTATGCCATGTATAATTAAGCGTCACACTGACCTGACTCAGGGTGATTTCCTCTCGTAACCTCTGATTTGCACCACCTTCCCCTCAGAGTTCCCTTTCACATGCTTGATCCTTTCTGTTTCTCAGTTTCTGTTTCACAAACCTGAGCTTTGCGCTGAATGCGGGCCTGAGGGCTTCTGATTCTTGGTCCCTGGGTTCTGTGCAACTTCAGCTGCCAAGGTTCATTTGCCTGATTAGTATTCTCTGCATACAGCTGGGAAAAGGATGTTTTTGATGCTTCTGCTGGTAAAGTGCCTTCCCAATTGAGGCACAAAACTGCAGTGTCACCCACCGGACAGAGTTCCGATGCAGGGGGAGCAGCTGATGCCCCAGCGTCGAACATGGACTCGGGTGAAAATCACTTTAGGAAAGTTTTCATGCACTAGAGAGACGTGTGCAAAGGTAATGTTTAGCCATAATCTGCTTGCATTTAAACAATATTTGTTAAAACTTACCAATTAGAGCAAAGCCATGCTTCATTCTTGCCCCAAAGAAATACATCAGAAGTTGAACAAGCATGAATACTTATGAAATGATCCCAAGAGCCTTGTAATCCGAACTGGAGCCTGAATATGATTTAGCGATGATAACTTATGTACTCTCCATTTAAAATTATCTATAAAATGTATCTATTGTTTTGGAATTCATTTATGAAACAGTATTTCTCCCTGCATTTATTAGTTTTGAGATCATTGTAAATTCGTTTGCAGTTCTAAGAAATAAGAGAGCTCCTGTGTACCACTTAACCACTTGTCTCCAAGGATAACAGTTTCTAAAGCTATAGAGAATTACACAAACAGAACTTGTACAGTCAAAATACTGAACAGTTTTATCACGAGCACTACCCCCATTCTCTTTGTAGAGCCACATCTAGTTCCTCGTCCTCTTCTCTTGTGTTAATTAGCCATTGGTCACTGTAACAAATATCTGAGATAACTAGAGAGAAAAATGTTATTTTGGCTTAGGGTTTTACAGCTCTGCCCATGACTGGTTGGAAATATTGCAACTAAATCCAGTAGGTGAGGGCCACTCATCATGGCAGGAGGGTGTGGGGTCACAAAACTCAGCCTCATAAGTAGGACTAAGAGTGGAAAAGTGGAGAAAATAGATCCCACAACCCCCTCTGGGGCCACGCCCCTGGTGACCCGAGGACCAGGACAGATCCCACTGTCCCCTTCAGGGCCATGCACCTGGTGACCCATGGGCTTCACAGCAGTTCCCAGGATCTCTGTCAGCACCAATCAGGGACCAAGCCTCAACATACAGCCTTCAGGGGATGGCACCGTATGAAAATCACAGCACCCTGCAGAACGCACCCATCTATTCACCAGTCCTACTCTTTTGTCATTTTCAACAACTTCTGTCAAGGTAAACACAGAGTCCACACTCTTTGGGGATCGACTTTGTGCACGCTGCATATTTCTCTGAAGACCCACCCTCACCAGTGTGAATCGATGGTCATTTCATTGTTATTGCTGAGTAGTATTCTTCTTTGCCATGACCCATGTGGCTCCTGGGATTCTTGGGGTGAAGGACTGTGAGAGGATGAGAAAAATAAAGAAAATACAAAGCTGGAGTCAGGTGGAGCCCTTATCCTCCTGATGGGAGGAAAGGAACTGCTCAACCAATGCTGCATGTTTGTTTATATACCAGGAAGGATGTCATTAATTTCAGCCCCTCTGCCTAGCAACCCATTACCTGGATTGTCTAGGAGCTTGGTGTTTTCTGGGCTGTACCAACTTTTTCATGTGTTTGACCCAGGTGCTCTTTGTTACTTTGGTAGGGTCATGTTTGGGTCATTTTCCAGCTTCAACAGCTCCCAACACCTCTTCATGGTTCACAGCTGGGGGATGTTGGGGTGATTTGCATTTATTCATCCTAAATGGTGGTGGATAAATCTGCAGTGCGGATGTGTGTACAGGTCTGTGTGTCATTGCACTTGGGTAAGCACCTACCTGTGCAATTACTGAGTTGCATGGTGGTGACGTGGAACAGTTATTTTCTTTTTTATAGATACAGCCATAAAATGCTGGAAATGATACAAGAGAATGACTTCATAAATGAAATAAAATTTTAATATGCTAGCAGAGATCTCTACGGTAAGCCAACTGACTTGTAATTCTTCTAGTTGCAAACTTTTACAGGTGTACTATGTAAGACTTGTTTTGTCTTATGATGAATCTGACTGACAAGTAAATCTCCCAGGATGGAACTTGTTTGTAAGTGGGGGACCTACTGCATTTGAAAAGTGAAAAATCTACCTGTATTAATAATTATTCCCTAATTGCTAGCTTTATTCCATATCTCCCTAATTTCTAGCTTTGCTGTGTATGTAGGCCTTGACTTGACAACCTCAGATCAATCTCTGCAGCAAGAGCTCACTGTATAGAATAGTTGTGGCCAGGTGGCTCTGCTGTGGATAACACCCTCAGAAAACATAGAGAAGTCTCCTTACACATAACCGAAATCCCCTTCCCAGAAGCCAGGAGACCCCACTCTTACGTCAACCTCAAGCCATCACTGCTACAAATTCTGGTGCACATGTAAGTCTTCTCCAAATCCTTCTCCCTAATTACTTCTCTGGTGATCAGACTCCTTTTTATAAACATCAAATCTGAATTTTCATTCTTTTAGTCAATTTGCCTGCTCTCTTATTTCAACCTGTTTACAAAGAGCGTCAAGAGCCTGAAATGGATATTCTTCAAATGCCCTCCTGTCCCTACAGTGCTGCAATTCCAGGATTCTGTCCGCCAGTTGACAGAAGAATGACCCAGAGTGGACAGTGATGAGACAGGGTGGACTTGGGTAGAAGGTAAAAAATTTCCAGTGAAACACACAGTAATGTGGGCATTGTTTCAGAAGGAGACAATGCTGGTTTTACTCTAACAAGCAACCCGTAACTACTGCTGTTATTGATTATCCATACCAGAACTTTATCTTATTGGTGAAATCTGGAGTTCATGCGTATTTATGTTTAAACTAGATATTGTACATGAAGGGATACAATAGTGCTGGAACACAAAGCGTAAATGGCATATCCACTCAGCAGTTTGGTAGCATAATTAAGAGTGGAACTAACTCTGAATGTTTTCATACACGGGAAGTTTATTTTCAAGTGCACTGATAAATCTAGACCAGGCTACATCGGGTCCTTGGGAACGTCAGGACCTGTGTGTGGATGAGAGAAGGCACACTGTTTTTGTTACAGTGTCTACAGGTCATGATTTGCAAGTAGGGACAGCTGTTAAGATGCCCACTGTTTTGTAGCCTTCCCGATACCTTGCACAACCAAGGGTGGCCCCACTCCTCTCGCTCCTCCATCGTGAAATGCTTCTATCACATGTGACCTCTCTTGCTCAAAATCTGTATCTTTTAGTTCTGCAGTTGAACTAGATTTTTAAAATTTATTTTCTGCTGTGAGGAATATAAATCCCTTGTGTTGCATTTTCATTCCATCAACCTTGTATTCACAAAGCCAACATTGCAAGACAAAGAGGTTAGATACTTCTTTAGGTCCATATTATATTAGCTTGTTAGTCTTTGGAAGTAATGATATAGGAGAATGAAACTCCCAACCTGCTATATGTCTGGTATGAGTTCGTGTTCTCTAAAATCGAAGAATGAATTTTAGGAATAACCAAAGTTAAGAGCAGAATATATTTATCGAGAGAAAGAAAGATTTGGTCTGAGAGAGAGGCAGAAGGGGTCCTAAGTGGGTTGCCAAAGACTGTCTTTTCCAGGGACTTTTATAGAGTGAAACCATAAAGTGAGGCAGGTCTAAGGTGGGGAAAACGTGGGAACTCTCAAGGTGGGCCTGAGGTGGGATAGAACTATGGTCAACCAATATGATTAATTGCTCAGATAAAATTGATAAATCGGGGACAAATGGGGAAGTGAGTCACATAGCAAGCAGATGAGCTTAAAGAGCAGTGACTCTTCCTGTAGGGGGTTGGGCTGGTAACTCCTGGCTTCTCCAGGGTGATAGAGAGCTACTTAGAATATCAGCCTTTAGGTTGCAGTTGTATTTGCTTGATCTTCTGTCTTGAGGTTTGTCCTACAGCAGGAGGTGTCTGTCTCCTCCAAGGGTGCAAGCTATCTGGCCTTCTGCACTGGCTCCTTTGAGGGCCCAGCCCTGCATGACTGCCCGTAATATTTCCGTCTAACTCAGTTGCCTATAAGAGTATGAAGAGAACTAATTTGTTTTTACCTTTGGAGTAGGAATTGTGACACATTTTTCCTAATAGTGAATTAGAGAGGGAGAGGGAGAGAGAGATATCTTAAGCTTACAGGGCTTAAGCGCACGTGCGTTAGTTATGCCACTTTACCCATTTGGAAGGGTTCAGCCAGGTTCTAATGCTGCAGGAGTTGTGACTGCCACTAAGGACATGAGAGAAAAGTGTCAAACAACTGAGTTGAAACCAATACCAAAAACAGCATTGTGTACATACAGTATTATGACTTTTAACATTTAAAACTGATGCAAACATCAAAATTCTGATAATATGTAGTTTTTGGATTAATTTGGAATTATTTATAATGTTCTTAGTTTTTAAAACCTCACCTTTTCCTTACAAAAATTAGTGCAGCTTCTACTCTTTCTTTAACAACACATCCTTTGAAATAATCATTTTATTTTCTATTTAACATTTTGATTAACAAGTATACTCAGATGAAATTTGTTACTGTTTTTTTGTTTGCCTCTTCATTCAGTTATCTTGGATCAAAAGAAAACTATACATGCAGTTATAATCTTGGGCCTGTTAGAATACTTTATAACTAAAAAGGGGTGATCAAGACATATGCTAAATATTTAAAGAAAAAATGTATTACAGTAAAATACACATTCCAAAGAATAATGGGATAAGTATGTTTGAATTGAGGGGGGTATTTTGAGATGCTTTACTGCAGTTGAGAGGCAATTCGTAACCCCTTGAATTTTCATCAGCTCTGTAAGGCCATTCTGTTCTTGTGTGTGTGTGTGTATGTGTGTGTGTGTGTGTTTTGCAGGGTGGGGTTTGGTACCAGGAATTGAACTCATGACCTTGTGCTTCCCAGCCAGGTGTTGTACCAATGAGCTATGTCCCTGGCCCCATTCTGTCCTTGTTTAAAGGTATCGTGTGAACACAAAAATGACCAGAGAGCTGGCAAAGTGCGGTTGGTCCTCGGGCCTGGTGCAGGAGCGCAGTCAAGCCCACGGGACAGGCTGCTTCATGAGCAAGGTGGTGTCCTTCTCATGCTGTGTCAGGTATTATTCTTATTGACTTTCGTGGTGGAGTAAGAGTGTTCCCGTTTGTCTTCTCCAGCTGGTAATCATTAGTAGGTTTGCTAGCATAAATGACTGTACGCCCTTGAACCCCATTTTTCTACTGTGTATTTGCATTGTTTTTCCCAGTTAAAAGACCAGAGCAATACCTCGGGCTGCTTTAGATTGTCTTCACATCCTCTCTCTCCTGTCTCACCCAATAAAAACAAAATAGATGAACGGAATTATCTGGCACAAGTCACTGTGCTGTGGCTGCCGTGTATCTTTGTTTTGTCCTTATGTTTTAAACATGAAATCCCAAACGGAAGAAACATTTCCACTTGTGAAGGTGAGAACCAGCACTTAACATCGGTCGTACTTACTCTACTGACACTCGCCACTCATCCCGTTTGTGGGATATTTTCTGTTTATGTTGGGAGACTGGATGGGAAGGCTGCCTCTGTGTGAGCTCATCCCCTGTGCTTTCAAGTGACAGAGGTCATACTGATAAAATACGGCTTCAAACAGCCTTAGCGTCAGGCTTGATCTTGGCATTCCTCCACAAGGGACTATCCTTTGTGTTCTCTCAATCCCTCTCTCTCTCTCTCTGTCTTTGCTGTAGTTTAGTAGAAAATGAAAATACTATGCATTTCAAACCCAGCATCATTGGCTATTTTATACACATTATTTCATTGCCATTTAAAATTATTAGATCAGTAATTATCTCCTTATAGATCAAGATACTGAAGGTTGGAAAAATAAAATATAGTATCCAAGTTCACCGTCCAAGTAAACAGTGAAGAAGGCATTTAGACACGAATGCCTGATTGTAGGTCATTGTTGAGATGTAGCTGGGGACTCCACATGTTCCAGTGGATTCTGGATACATGAAGAAATTATTCTGCTGGGTAAACACGAATCTTCGTATCTGCCCTGGCACCCAATGGCACTTTGGATACTATGGGCAAGGAAGAGCCCGCGGTCTTTCATGCTTTTCATTTTCAGTGAAGCAGCAGCTGACTCCGTGATTCTTGGAGGGCAGGAAGGAAGCATTTTCTTCACGGTGTAAAGATGGCAGCCCTTCAGCCTCCTGCCTCTCCCACTGGTCACCAGTCTCCTCTCTTTCCCCATGGAGACCTCTGTTCCTTCTCATCCCTGTCGCTAAGGAAATGCAGAACATTTCAGATAGAAATGAAGTCCTTGTGGCTCACATCCGTGGTTCACCCCCCAAATCAAATTGCTTGTCATCTGTTTGTGTCCTGCAGTGATTACTGGTTGCTGACATTCTGTCCTGTGCAACTTCGCATAGGCGAAATATTTACTTGCTGTGTGACTTTGATTCCATCAGGGTTTTTAGTCTTGAAGTGACTGACCATGGAGGACACAAAGACTGAAAGTAAAGTAGCTATGTTGCTATTTTGGCTCATTCAAACCTTCCCTGTATTTTAATCAGCACCCGCATGTGAGTCATTTTAATCCCTTCTGCTCCCCTTCTCCTCTCCTCGTGCCTCCTTCTCTCCTTCATCCCCACCAAGCCTGCAGCCCTGTTTCCTATCATCTGTCTTTTATTCTGCTCTTTAAATAACTTGTACTTTGAGTTTTTCATATAAGAGAAACAATGCAATATTTAATCTTCTGTTTCTGATTTATGTCACTCATGTACGTCTATTCTTTTCTGCAGATGACTCAAATTTATCCTTTTCTATGCCGGAGCAGTGCTTCACTGTGTATATATACCACCTTTGCTTCAGCCATTCATCTGTGGATGGCCTTGTATTTCTGAACAAAAACTATAATCTTTTATGAGGACAGCATGAATACCTTCTTCATCTTATATATAAGGCAATGAAACATATACCATTATAAAACTACTCTTTATTCTGTTCTATGAGAAACCTAAACACAAACGTTCAACATTGCAATGGTCACTTTCTAAACTTGTTTCCTGAACCTGGGAACTCTCAGATGGCATCAAGGAGAGTTTTACGTGTGACAGAGTAATAAAGACTTGGACACTGCTCAGATTGACCTCATTATAATGGAAACAACCTATGAAAAAACATTCCATGCAAACAGCTTCCTGGCATTCTGATTTGCAGTGGTGCATTATTATGATATGTTATGATATTATTATAAATTAGTTTAATTTAAAAGGACATAGAGCATGTATCTATGCTGTATTTTCATTTGGTTAACACTGAGTTCTTGCTAGATGATCTGTACTTTTTTTTTTTTTTTTTTTGCACCAGGGTTTGAACTCACAACCTCAGTCCTGTCAGACAGGCTCTTAAGTCACTGAGCCAAACTCCCGGCCCTGGTTTTTTTTAAGGCAGGGTCGCACTGTGTAGCTCAGGCCAGCTTTTGTGCCCGCTTTGTAGCCCAAGCTGGCCTTGAACTCACAACACTCCTCCTACCTCAGCCTTCCGAGTGCTGGTATTAAAGGCATGTGCCACCACACCCAGCTGATGATCTATTTTTTATATCTAATCTATCAGGTTGTTATTTACTTTCTATAATGACAAAGAATATATTATTTTTATTATATGAAAGCAAAGGTTTTCTTCCTCACATTTGTTGTATAAATTTAGAAAATATTCAAGCTGTAAAACCAAAATTTCGCTAAGTCACAGAAAGGTTTCAGTTTATAGATCGCTCTAACTAGTGATTAAAAGCAGGGATTTCCTCTCCACCACCTCCAGTTAAATTTTCCTAAGCCATTTCCTTATTCGTGCATACTATTAAATAAAATGTGTCTGATGTTTTTGTTGACCTTGGGGAATAATGTAAAAATAGTGCAAAAAACAAAATGTTGATAGCTGTAGCAGATGCAGACTGAGAACATCTGTATTTACTCACAGTAACTTCAGAGCTTTCCATGGAAATGCAGGGCAGAGCAGAGCAGCACCAGCAGTAGTTACGAATGACTGTCACAGTCCTGCGTCCAGGAAAACCTCAACCAAGTATGTCATCCAAGATCTCCTTAAAGGAGTATTGCATGGCATGGTGGTGCACGCCTGTCATCCCAGCACTCAGGCTGAGGCACAAGGATCGTTGTGCGTTCAAGCCCAGCCTGGGTTACAAAGTGAGCTCAAGGCCAGCCTGAACAGCATAGTGGGATACTGTCTCAAAAAAAAAAAAAAAAAAAAAAAAAAAAAAAAAAAAAAAAAAAAAAAAAAAAAAAAAAAAAAAAAAAAAGGGAAAAAGGGATATCAATTTTCACCTTTAACTAAAGGGAGAAAATTAAACTTTCTCAATGATTAACTTTTGCTTAGAGAAACTCACTGTTAGAAAAAATAGTGCATAATTACCTTTGTCTCCCTCTGCTGCAGTGATGGAGAATATACTGTGTCAAATATTCTGCCTTTGCATCTAGATTTTCTAGTTAAAGCCTAAAGACACTCAGCTTTGCTTAGGGAAGCCCTATCTTTGCAGTTTTAGGACACACATTAGGAGTTGTAGCCACATGTAAGAGAGGCACCTAGGGTTTCTTAGGGTCCTAGTATGCATTTGTACTACTGAGCTTTCAAAGGACATTTTATAATGAAGTAGTCATTCAGGAGCAAGGAATAAAGGCAAAAGTTGTTCTCCTTTCTTAACCTAGAACTTGTTGCTATATCTTGGCTCAGGATGAAGGAAGAAATACCTAAGTGTATTATTTAAATCATATCACAAAATAGATACCAAACCCCTTTCCAGGATTCAAACAGAGCTGATATCAGTCTTGAAGGAAAACCACCCTATCCCAATACTAGCCTGTGTAATATATGGGAGCCACCAGAGCTTTGGAAATAGAGGAAAGACAGCACTGGTCTCTGGACAGCGTGCAGTCCTACTCACGGTCATAATTTCCATGATGGTCTGCACCTTGGTTTTCAGCACGTAGAGTAGGAGATGAGGTCATAGGTACTGCAGACTGTGCGGCTTCACCCAGTGTCATGCTGAGATATTGAACTACACACTGCGTCACCTCCCAAATTCTGGATCTCACAGGCATTTTGAGGGTTGAAGGTGGCAGAATGGAGGTGTCATCACATTCTCCACCTCCCACAGGTTCCGTAGTTTGCTCACATCCCAACACATTCCAAAGATGTGGTTAATGCCTGAGGACTCTTAGAGCCCTAAAGAAAGTGGAGTCTTTTCCCCAGCTTGCTCTCATGGCAACTGACCTCAGCCAGATATCCTGGAATTCGGTGAATACAATGTTGTGCACATTAGATGAATAGGTCTTACAGGTAAAATCGAACTAGTACTCACGTGCAAAAATATTGCCATTCCACAATGAAACATCTGGTTTTGGTTGATCTGGATAAGTAAGGTTATGAAGAGAATCATCAAACCTCTTTATGTGTCTTCTCTGCTTTTGCTAACTTGTTGGGAGACAGTGCTGCAGGGGCAGGAAGTTAGGGCATGGCAGAAAGGCGGGGCAATTGGATGTAATCTGCCCATCATGGAGACCTGTCAGTCACAGAGATTCAGGAAACATTTGCAGAACAACTTATAAGCCCTGTACCTGATATCAATTGGAGAACGGTGTCTTCAGTTCTTCTGGCATGAGATCAAGCAGTGTTTTGATAGGGTAGCCTTGATCTGACATCAAAACAGGTGGTATAAAAAAAAGGAGTTTAAATTTGTGGCTGCTGTGAGCTGTCTTACCAGCCTGTCTTGCATGCAGCGTGTATCTTCTCTTTTTCCTTCAGAGCACTTTTTCTTCTTTTGCGCTCTTCTTCTTCTTCTTCTTCTTCTTTTTTTTTTTTTTTTTTTGCGGCACCGGGGATTAAACTCACAACCTTGCACCTGCCAGGCCAGGCGCTTAAGCCACTGAGCCAAACTCCTGGCCCTGGTTTTTTGAAGCAGGGTCTCACTGTGTAGCTCAGGCCGGCCTTGAACTCACAATGCTCCTCCTACCTCAGCCTCCTGATCTTCTTCTTTCTTTTTGCCCTAGATAAATTTTAATGTTTCATGTCCAGTTGAATTCTTTGAACAGAAGAGCAAGAACCTGAAAAGAACAGTGAGACACCACACTGTCCAAAGACAGTTTTCACATTCAAGTCAGAAAGTAACAACAGAGATAGTGAGAAGATTTTTGGTCAGGGCTGGTGGCTAGGGGGAAAGAAGAAAGTTAGGAATTTAAGCCTAGAAGACTTTAATGAAATTTGTAGTCTTCTGTATATATGCAAAATTTTGCAAGGTTTACAGTATATTCACATTTGTTTCAAAAGAGGAAGTGAAGGGCCACTAGGCAGCCAGGATTTACATAAAGGTGCTCTCAGACTCCCCCAACATCTTGATCTTAGTTCTAACATGACATGAATACATATCCTGAAAAGTCATAAAGTGCTATTTTAGGAGCTCTACTGAATGTCACAGGTTCAAATAAATCTGTGTTCATAACTGCTTTCATGTTTCAGGATGCAGGGTTGAAATATTTGGGCATTATAACAGGTTCGAATGTATTGCTGAAGTTTATCACGGTGATGCTTCGGTTGTCAAATGACTCCAATCTTGAACCTTGCATTACTTGAGCAACAAAGTTAAAAAAAATCTGCTCAGTGTTTGTAACTTTGCTTGGTAGTTGAATCAAAAATCCAACAGGAGAAAACCTTTAGGAGCTGAGAGTTGTGTGTGTGTACATCTCTCTGGAGACACGAAGGGGTCACACAGCATGTACTGTTTTGTCATTTATAGGCCTCAGAACTCATTATTTGCTTTTCCATTATTTCTTATGGGACAAATATGTTTGGTCCTCAAACATTTCAGGGTCTGAACATGGATTTGGAATGAATTGAGTTCTATAACCAAGGATATCGCTGTGTATCACATTGAGACAAGGTACTGTCAATTTTTTCAGTTAATAGAAGAAAACATTGGGTTTGAGGATGATAGATCAGTGTCCCTATCTGAAAAGAGTAGGTAAAATCTTAGTTTGTGAGCATAATTCGCTCTAGAAACAGGCTTAGAATTCAAAACATTTGTACATCAAAACAGATTTCCCCCATAAAAATAATGGAAGCTCAGATGATCCATTCCACAACTCAAAAATATTTATATAAAAATGATCATAATAGTGTAATACAACATAAGATAATAAAGGAAACACAAAATATAAAAACAAATTAACTTGTCCTTACCTTTGAACACCTTTTTGGCTGGCATGAGGGAGACAAGAAAGAGGAGGGTCATTGTGTAGGACAAAGTTCACTATCACTAATGGAATAACCGATGTCTATTGGCTCAATCAAACAATTTTCTTCCCATCCAGCTTGAAAAAGGAACTCATCCAGTGGCACTTGTTTCTGCCCTCTTTTGAGGATTTCTTGCCTTCTTTTGAGAAAATGTGGCATTGCATGGTCATTACACAGTTTGTTTCTCACACTGCTACAGCCTTCTTTAGATGGTGCTTATCTACAGGATTTTGCACTGTTTCTTACATTTTACACATCTCCCTGATTTCATTTGAAGTAAGAGCTTACTCTGCCCTTGTTATCTAATCCACTGTAGATGAGATCTCCTCCATAAACTCTTGCTGTTGGGGGACAATCACCCACAATCCCTTTCACTGGACAGAGACAGAGACAGAGAGAAAATAAGAGAAAGAGAAAGAGAGAGGGAGAGGGAGGGGAGGAGGATAAAAGGAGGAAGGGAGAGAAGAACCATTGGCTCAGTTGTGATCTTGTGATGCACCATGCAGTACTCATATTGCAAGGCATCTCTCATTTGTAAAGTTAAAATTTATTAGAAATGTTTGTCTTGCAGAACATGCATAGAGCAAGCTACTCACAGATTTTACTATATTTCTAATTCCCTGGTATCTGAGAAAAGGGCAGTATTGCCACGCTGCTCCACAGTCCTAGGTTCGTTTTGTGGCACACCCTCTACTGTGCAGAGGTGGGAGATCTGTTTAGAGAGGGGTGAACCACAGAGCAAAGCTCCTGTCGATCGTGCTGCTTCATTTCTATTACACGGGGTCCTTTCAAATTGCTGTCTCCACTGACTAGAAGAAAAAGTCTGGAATCTGCTCTCTCGGTCTTTAAGGTATCCAGAGAGAGGACTGGTGGTTACCTTGCTGAAAGAGGACTTTATCCTGATGGAACCCATAGAAAGGACAATGCCCTGACCTGGGAATAAGCATCCAGACAAGGGCAGGTGACCCTGACACCGAGGACTGTGGGTCACACAGCAGAATGCTGACTTGTGCTGTAAAACCGGCTGCTTCCTTGCTGATGAAATCTGGGCTTAGCTTTGGCCTGACAAAGGCCGGTTCCCTAGATTTCGGTCTGGGATCCACTGCTGTTGCTACAATTACTGAAAATGCCTTACTTAGGCTAAAGAGTTTCCTGAGTTTGGGTTCTGATTGTGGATTGATCCAAAGTCAAATCTCTCTTCATTCCAGTTCCAGTAATGACAGAAATGACTCCTTTAAAAGAGTGTGGTATTTCATTAAATGAGTATGTTGGAGCAAAAGCTTCTCTGATCTGCTGAGCAAAACACCTTGGAGCAGGGGTTCAGAATGACACTGCTATCTTGGTTGCCAAACTCAATTCATTCCAAATTCATATTCCAATGCAGAAAAGTGAGAGAACCAAACATGTTCTTCCCATAAGAAATAATGGAAAGCTAAATAATTGGTTCTGAAGCCCCCAAATTACACTTACAAATTCATTTTTTCCAGTACTTTCACAGATTTTTCAATGATTTCTTTATTTAGATTTATCATGGCTCTTGCAGTCTCCTCTTAGCTTTACTGCCGCCCTAACTTTCCTTGGAGCCATGGTTGTGATATTTTGTGGGAAAAAAGTGCAAAGCACAGCACAGCACCGAACACTGTGAGGCAGTAGCACCGGCACTAATGTCGCCCAGCCAGGGGCAATGTCTGCCTAGCTGGAAGCCTCGCCCTGTGCCTGTGGTGAGACTCAAGCTGCGACTCACTCTCAGACTACAGAGGCTTCTCCAAGTCTGGGTTTCGGTTCAACCATTAAGCAAGTCACCAACGCTGAGCAGAATTTTTCAAATTTCACTGCTTGAATAGTGGAGAGTTTGAGCTTGGAGCCACTCTTCCACCAAGGCATCACTGTGCCTTGTTCACAAATCCCATGGGAAGAATGGCTGGGAACAGAGGGGTTGATGGCAAATGAGAAGAGGTTTGAATGCTGGGGGGGCCAGTGGACCCCAACTGTCTAACTTTGGGGCTTAGAGAAAAACTTCCTGAGGACCACTAAAATAGGTAATAGTTTTATTTATTTATTTAATTTTTTAAAATAAAATTATTTTAAAGAGAATAAAACCAAGCACAATAAAACAGAATAAAGCCAATCGAAACAAAACAGAATAAAGCCAATTGAAACAAAACAGTGTAAGTGATACAGGACTTCAAAAGAAGATAATAGGAAATCAACAATGGTCACCATAATGCCTCTTGCTGTCTTCAAAATAGCTGCCTGTACCTTCTGACATAGTAAAAATCAAACAAAACAGAACAGAATAGAATCAATAAAAACAAAACTATGAACACAATGCAGAACTTCCAAAACAAGAGAATAGTAAATCCAAAATGGCTACCATAATATATCTTGCTATCTTTGAAATAGTTCTCCATGCCATTAGATATAATAGAATCAAACAAGACAAAACAGAATAATTTATTTAAATTTAAAATGAAAAAATAAAAATGATACAGAATTTCAGAACAAAATAAAAGGAGATTAACAATGTTTAATATATTGCATCTTTTTATCTTCAGAATAGATGCTCAGAGCCAGGTGTGGTGGCACACGCTTTTAATCCCAGCACTGGGGAGGCTGAGGTGGGTGGAGCATTGCGAGTTCGAGACCTGCTTGGGCTACAATGTTAGTAAAGCAGGCCTGAACTGCATAGTGCAACCTTGCCTTGAAAAAAATAGGGCCGGGAGTTTGGCTCAGTAGCTTAGGTGCCTGGCTGGCAGATGCAAGGTTGTGAGTTTGATCCCTGGTACAAAAAACAAAACAAAACAAAACAAAACAAAACAAATACTCAGATTATAAAATATAGGCATGGAAAAAATGATAAATGAAAGCAAGGTAACAGTTAATTTTAAGGTGCAAAGAAGGAGTTGGACTTGGATTAGATCCCTCCTCATTTCAAAATCCTGTAATTGAGTTTTAAGTTTTTTTTTTCTGTCCACTCAAGTGCAGAAGATTTCTACCTCCAGTGCTTTAAAAACAATACCAAAGCGCTGAGTGGATGAGGGAAAGAGATACTGTTTTAGGGTGGGGTGGTGGCGGGGAAGGGGGGACCTCTGGGAGTTCCCCATCCTGATCTGCTGTCTCTGAAGTGGCGAAGGGATCCGCTGGGGCTCTACTCTGCCCCTGGGGAGTGAGCGGACTGCAGTATGCAGAGTCCTAAGGCTCAGAGAGACCTCCTCTAACTCACTGAGACTGCCAGACACCTGGCAGACACCTCTGCTTAGGGAGTGCTGGAACATCGTGGTGGCCCTCTGTGACTCCCGCATCTGTCTCCTGCAGGGGGCGCCCTCTGGAGAAACCCAGGCTACCCCAGTCTTCTCTCTCCAGAAGAAATACCCTGCACAACGCCCCCAGACCTCAAGACCTTGCCATTGGGCTGCATCCTTCAGCAGTGGGAGTGACCTGGTGCTACCAGTCTGAAAAAAGAGCAATGCATCTACAATTGCAACACCGTTTGGGCCCAGTCCAAACTTAGGAAGGGTGAAAGATGGGTAAATGGTGGCAGTTTAAATTATGATGGTATGTGGCTGTTAGATTGTTTCTGCAAAAAAGCATAGGAAAAAGAGTAAAATCTCTTATGCTCAGGCTTTTCTAACTCTATTTCTAGGAATGCGCAGAAACTGGCATTTAGAGAGGCTCTGGAGGAAAAAGAAGTGGATCTTGTCGATCCTGTCCTGCTGGGGATACGGATTGCTGTCACTTGTTTAATGGAAACAAACATTCTCTTGCTCCTCTTTATAATCCGCAGGCAGTAAATACTCAAGAATGTCGCCAGCAGCTAGCCACCCAAATATTTTCTAAAGATTTCAGTAGGTTTGCATGTGGGCCTCCAGACCCCTATGACACAATTGCTGGGCGTGGCCTTTCCTATGTTCAGCAACCAGGATCCTGAGGAAGATAGAAGGAGAAGGGCCGAGGAGAACAGACCAGCCAGGTTGCCAGCAGTCACAGCTGACGATGCTTTCAACACACCCAAGCCATCAGAGCGAAAAACCGGAGGCAACTGAGGGACAGTTTCTGCTTTAATTGCAAAAGGACGGACTGGGTCTGTGGCTGCACCCAGCCACGCCTGGCCCTGCTGTGTGTGCCTCATGTGGCTGAGCTGGCTTTGACATTGGCAGATGGACTGTCCTGCTCCCAGAGAGAGGAGTGGCCGGCTGAAACCCACAGTGCCCCTCTCCCAGGACATCTGCGTCTCTGGTGAGGAGCACTCGTCGATGCTGGAGGCCATGGCTGACAGTGAGTCACTGGCAAGTGCAGGGAGGATTCATTCTTTTTTAACTTCCTTCTCTGGAAAATCCTTCACTAGAACTGCAGCCAAAACTGGAGCTGAGGGGACCCCTGGTAAGAACTTCTTTACCTCTTCTGCTCTGACGCATCGAATTGGAGGTCTGGTGCAATGTGCCCACATAACGACGTAGGAAAAGAGAGGGCTTGCTAACTACAGCTCTTCCGGGCGGCCTGTCTTCCCATGTAGGTCGCTGTCATTCATCGCAAAGGACAGCAAAGGGCCCTGTCTAAAGTCTTCTTGGAAAACCAAAAGGCTGATATGGTCACAAGTAGGGCAGCTGTTCAGCCCTGCAAGACCCTCGCCTGATTCCCAGTTCCTGTAGAACCACTCTGGTCCTTCCTCAAGGGCATAGTGAGAAGCCACACAAACCCCAGCCGGGAAACGGTCCCCTGAAGTTTCACAGGACTAAGACTCCACTGCTGTGATGTGCTGAGAGACCCGAGGCTCCTCTTGCCAAAGACTCCAGCTCTGCTCTGGGTACAAGTACATAAAGTCACCATAAAGGGTGACTAAATCCCTCTCTGCTTCCACGGTTTCCTGAAAGGTGCACCGAGGTCTCCTTTGTTAAATAGGAGGCTCAATAGTTTTCCACAGACACTAGCTCCTTTCTCATTGGTTTTTGATAGGGTTTCTTCAGCCCAGCCTGGGGGGTGCCATATCCCGAGGTAATCAGACAGTGCGGGATCCCCAGGGGGGAAGTGGCTATGTGAAGAGAGACCGCCACTCCCTCATCAAAACATAAATTATGGGGATGCATGTGTCTCAGGGGGAAAGGAGGCAGGAGACGAGGGCGTGGCAAAGAGGCTGGCCAGCGGGGCGTGACCTGTCAATCATGGAGGCCTGTCAATCGAGGAAACTCAGGCCACAAGCCCAGAACAAAGTCCAAGCCCTGCACCAGACACCAATCAGAGCACGCTGTCTTCAGTTCTCCCGGCGTGAGATCAAGCAGGGTTTTGATTGGACAGTCTACAGCTGACGTCATGACATGGGGTACAAAAGACGAGGGGAACTGCGCGCATCACCGCCCCATGCACAGTGCCTATGTTGTTTTTTGGCTTCGGACTGCTTCTTCTTTTGCCCTAAATAAATGCTAAACTTTCGCACTCATACACTGTCCTGTCCAATTCTTTGAACAGGACAGCAAGGGCCTG
Source organism: Dasyprocta punctata (assembly GCA_004363535.1). Lineage (NCBI taxonomy): Eukaryota > Metazoa > Chordata > Mammalia > Rodentia > Dasyproctidae > Dasyprocta > Dasyprocta punctata. The sequence continues at coordinate 56,533 of RJWM01003138.1, forward strand.
GAAAAAACCGCCAATACGCCACACCATCGGGCAACACTGCTGCCGCCCTTCAGCGGCTCTTGGAGATGCTGCACGGATTGTGAACCAGGCCTACGGGGAAAGGGCACAACATCTCCTGAACCGGCGACCCAAGCTGCACCCCTGGACAAGGGGGGAAAAAGCCGGACCCTGAACAGGAAGGGGCAGGCAGAGGTTCCCAGGCAACAGCCAGCAGTCTCAGGAGGCTAAATATAATCACAGTTTATAAGTGATGTAGCTCTGTTATTTAAAAAAAAATCATAGAAAAAATGTGATAGTTGAAGGTGAAGGTTTTTCAAAGAATCTAATTCTTTATCATCACTGATAAGTAATTTTAATCATTGAAATCCCTTTCAATTTGGATATTTGTAAATAAATAAATAAAAGTAGCAGTCAATCTAGAAGGATCTTAATAGATTGACTCCATATAAAAGTACTTATATCGGTTTTTCTATCTGCACACAAAGGAATGCTCCGTTGATAGTGGGCCTAAAAGAGAGATGGCAGTCAATATTTACGTGCAAAATCTCTGTGTCGATGTTTTTTTTTTAAATTTTCAGAAAGTCATTTCTGATATATGTGCCATTTTCTAAATTTAAAGAAAACATTTTTGTCAAAATTTTATCAGTTGTTCCTTCAGTAGTTGTATTTTGTTACTTTTTTGAAAAACTCAGGTGAAATATTTGCTTATTTTCAATATTCGATATCCAGATATCCAATCCAACATGTTGAGGCCAGGAACTGCGCTTTCCTTGGGGTTGCTTGAAAGTGTATCATTTGTGAATCACTTAATTTCCAATTCCATTTCACCTGTATTAAATGTCTCCAGTGCTCTCTGTGCTGGTGTAATATGTAGATGTTTTAACTCACCGTGCTCCCTTAGTGACTCCTGGAGTGGTGGACTGGGAAGGGCACTTCTGTCTGAAAAGCCCTCAGAGCTGGGCATGTACTTGCTCAGTTAAGAGAAAGTGGTTCTTTTCCTAGGGTCAGCCCTCCTAGGAAAACAGAAGCAGTGCCTGCTAGTTTTTGCTTTAATTACTTAATTTAGTGTCTTACTTTGTGGCAGAAAGAAACATCACTGAAGATTAGCCATAGGATAGAAAAACAGCAGCCCCACAGAGGCCCTTACAGTGAAAGCGAATTGAGGTGTGGTGTCTAAACGTCCCCTCTGGTCTCTCTCCTTTGTCTTCGTCCTCCCACACCTGGTGCGGGCTCAGCAAAGCCTCCAAGAGCCGGCGGGCGGTCCTCAGTGACCCAGGCTCTCTCCCTCTCACACTGGGCTTTCTCTTTGTGGGCCTCTAAGTTAGTAAATGAATCTGCCTGACTCTGCAGAATTGATGAGCTCTGCGGGGTACTGGTGCTCACAGGTAGACAGGCTGAGCTTTTCACGGTGACTAAAAAGCACTGAAAGAATTTTTTGGGAAAGTTTTGCTAAAAAACAAAGCAAAACCAAACAAAAGCTTTTCACTCACATACAGTCAGCCTTTTAAAATGAATTTCTCCTCCTCCTATGATAGCACAGTATCACTCTACTGCAGTCGCCTGCTTAGTTACCTGGGAGTTTTGCAAGGACAGGAACAGGCCCATCTTCTTCTCTTTTGTATTTTCTGGGCCTTTTATTGTGCCTATTGTCTAGTAGTCAGTTACCTGCCTATATCTACGTCACCTATGTCTATGTGTGTATCTCTATGTATACCTATTCTTAGCAGTATACACTGAGGAATTCTTATTCTATTCCAGAATTTGCAATCTATATGTAACTTTTACTTAAGGTTTTTACTTTTATAGTGCCTTACTTGTGGAGGACCACCTGGATGGCTCTGCTTGGATACAGAGCAGTTACCCCGACTTTGGTTAAACCTGGCCCTATCTCTGTGTACTGATAACGTGCAGAACTGGCTAAGCTGTTTCCTTTTCCCTTCAATTGGCTGTAAGCAATGTAAATAGGGCTGGCTGAGGTGCTGATGTGTCATCTTTGAAGCTAGGTGACAGTCGCTGTTTCCCCACCCCAGTGTCTCCCTAAACATGGTTGAGCAGGGTGACAGAGCCACATAGCTCCAGGCTGTCAACTGGGTTTGAACCTCAAGGTAAGAGGCCATGACTTCCCAGGGACAAAAGTTTGCACATCAGAGCTGAAGTACCAGTCCCCTAAATATTAAATGCTTCCTCAATTGTGTTATGCAGATTGGTCTTTCTGTATATCCTTCTCTGTGTATTGCAGAGGTGCTTTCAGCCCTGCTACATATTCCAGTTCATGGTACTCACGTATCTCCCAACATTGTCACGTCACTCATCCTCAAACCACTCCTTTCTTCATGGATTTTATTAATTTATTTTATTAATTAATGAAATTCAGTTTAGGCCCTCGGTTGAGGGCTTCATTCTGATGAACCTTCATCCTGGCCGGATTTAGGACCCCTTGGGTCCCCATAACTATATGTTTTAGTATCTTTAGTCTCACCATGGGTTGCACTGAAAGTGGTAGATTGGAATTAACTGGCTAGAATTCCAATAGCTTCTCCATGGGATTACAAATGTAAACCTTCCTGGACTGCAATGAGGACAGGAAAAGGATCTCTATACTTAGTTACTTTTCTTGTTGCTGAGGCAAAACACTTGACACCCAAAATTAAAGGAGGAAAAGTTTATTTAGCAGTTTGTAGAGGTTTCAGTTCTGTGTTGTCTGGTTCCAAGGCAGGGTAGCATTGCAGAGGAGAAACATTTCATGGCAGGCAGAAGGTGGAAGCCAGCAAGCTACAAGGGACAAGCAGTTATCTTCTGTCTGTCTCTTATATCTTATCTAATCTACTCACTCTTAGGGTAACTAGCACTCAAACCCAAGGTGGGGGACTCATAATCCTACCCGAAACTATGCCAAATCATCAGTGGACTAATTTGGTAATCACACACCCTTAATCCCAGCATCACACACCCTAGATCCAACCATCTCCAAAAAGCCCCACCTATGAATGCATGAAGCTTGGGGGGCACATCTAGACACAAGCCACAACATGTCCATCCCTGTGGGGGAGGCATGCCTTGAGAGATCAGATAGCTTCCCCAAAGTCACACATACATTTGTGATTGGACTATGATTCAGATCAAGTGTTCTGGGAATTCCAAACTGACTCGTATTTTGAGAAGTGAATGTATCCTATGTTTTCTCCCTGGGGCTTGAAGGTGAAGTTAAGTGTTAGACCACTTGACTAGCATGCACAAGTCCCAGGGTTTGATCTCCAGAGCCCAAAAATTAAACAAAAAATAAAGAAAATACATTTGCTTAACAATTTGGCATATTCACTGCACAGACTATTGACCCTTGGAGTATAAAATAAACAGGTGCCATGACTTGTTAAACAGAAGAGCAGCATCATAAATAACAGTAGTGGAAGGCTTTTCCAGTGTCGTAAGTTGGAAAAGTGGCAAGTTGTCTGGGAAGGCTGTGACCTTGCACCTGCAGGACTCAGGGAGTCCAGGAACATCTGACCCTGTAACAAACAAATCACAGAAGCACTGCCTTTACAGACACTAAAGCAGTTTATTGGAAAAAGATTTAGTTGTTAGACCAGATGACAGCCTTAGAGATAAATGTGCCTTTTTTTTTTTTAAAACATGCCTCTTTGATGGACGCTTTTCCAAAAATAAGGTTCCTCTACCACGTGTTTATCCTGAACAGGGCTGTGTCCAGGGACTGGTGTTTCAAGACAGGGTCCCTAAAGAGGCCTACAAAGTTTATAAGCTACGTGGGTTGGCAACTCAGTAATCCATTGTTAAGAATGAACCAGAAATGAAAGTTAGTCAAACACATGAAGAATTAGTAACATAGGAAGTAAAACAAAAATAAGTTAAATTAGGTAGTATAGTTTACTGTGGGGTAAAGGAGAAAATATCAGACAGAATTTGAGAAGAGACACAGTCACACCTCAAATCCATACACGAGGAATGAATTGCAATGAGAGAGTGACATTGGAAAACAAATCACTTAGATTTTAAAAAGCTACCTAATAGATGATAATTTTCTGATAATTTGTAAGGCTTAATGTGGGCATGCATGCATATAAGTAGAGAACAAACACTTGATAATGACATTGGGAATTAAACTGCCTTTACTGTTTAGAAAGGCATTTGAAGACTTTTTTGGTTTTGGTTTTTTAGAAATGAGACCACAGTTTTTGTTTCCAATATTTTTACCCACTTTGTGAATTAAAAATTTTCTACTTTTCTCTCTGAACCAGGCAACTTGGTCATATTTAGAAAGGATGGTTTTTAGACATTATCATTTAGTAAATACATTTAGTAAATATATCTTATGGATATTAGTCATTGCATTGACTCAGTTTCTGTTACTGTAATGAAATACATTATGGGACTGGGCACTTTATAAAGTAAAGAGGTTAGCACAGTTCACAGTTCTGGAAATCCAGGAGCATGGCGCTGACTTGGGTTTGGCTCCAGCGAGGATTTCTGGAGCATGACATTACAATGGCAGGACTATGTGCAAGAAAGGGAGAGATCACACGGCAGGGCAGGAAGTCAGCGTGACCAAGGTGCTGAATCCAGGCAGCAGTGACCCAAGGACCTCCTTCTAGATCATTCCACTCTTGGACTCCACGACCTGTTGACATCACCACACACAGACCAAGTTCCCAACGCGCGAAGAGTTGGAGAACAAATACATCCAAACCATGAAAGTCATTACCTTCATATTTAAACTCCACTTAACTATCATCCTTCCATTCAAAACTTCTCATTGACTCAATTTCTTCATAAACCTAATGAGAATAGGAGAAAAATCTGAATATACTCCTCACATGCTTAAAATTCTTGATGGGCTTCTTTTACCTGTATGACTTCTGAGATCTTGCATTACCAAAAATTTAGTAGATACATATTGTGATTTTGTTTTTGTGGAGTGGTACTAATATATTGTTTTAAAAGTCTGATTTATATTTTTCATGACTCCCTGCAGAGTAGTTAAGCACTATCTTTCCAACCTGCAGTGCTAACCTTTCATAAACTTATTTCTAAAATTTTCCATCCAGGAAAATATAACAAATAAGAGGAGGAGTCCCATGATCATTTTTGTTACTCGCTGTATCCTACCCTGCTCGACTATTGAAGGACCTAGTTTCCCTGTCACATCAGAGGGTAGACACATACATTCAGAGCTACAGTAAGGTTTATTGTTGATGCTTCGAAGTGGCTTCATTTACCATTTCAAAACTGAAATTTCCCATCTTTTCTTCTCCAAAATATTGTCTTGAGATTTCAACCTCTTTGGTGAATTTTTGTTGTTGCTGTTGAGCAGAAAATGATGCTAGAAATAACTTCAGTAGGATTTCTACTACCATCCACAGTCACAGTAGAAGTAATAGCAATCGTCTCCTGCTGTTCAGGCAGAAATCTCTGGAGAATAATTGCTCCTGGAGACTTGCAGATGACTTTCTTACAGAAGAGAAGCTTCTAGATATTTTTCCACTTAAAATGATTCCTTTACCTAGGAAAGATACAATTCATATCTATCACTGTGGCTTTTGATCCGTGGTCATTATGAGTTTTAATCGTCCTACATGGAGAAGACATTTCTACGTACTTAATAAATGCAAGTAAATTCCCCTCTCTGTCTCTCTTTCTCTCATAAACACACATACAAACACTACTTTTTATTGTCTCTGTACAGAAAAAGAACAAAACTATTTAGCAAGTCTATTTGTGTGCTTTCAATGTGAAGAGTATCACTTGTTCTCAATCACGCTGACTGGCACATAGCTGCTTCCTTTTCCAGTCCTCTGTAACTATGAGTAGCCAGGTAATAATCTCCTTTTGGTCTCTGCCTCTAAAAGGACAGTGCTCTTCACTATTCCTGCTTCAGAAGTGCACAATATCAACAGCAGAGGATAGAGAAACTCCAGGTAGTACTATTGTGCAATATCATCTCTTATACAGTTTGTTTCTTAAAATTTCTTTTGACTTATTTACTGTCTTATAGTATTCTCAATATTATAAGCCCTTAGAAAAAGGATTACAAATCTGTTTCTTCTTTTTATATAATTTTGAAAAACTAGCTGTCTAGTCCAGTTTATAGTGATGAATAATATATGCAAACTGTTTAAAATTAGTCACCTGTGATTAAAAGTAAGATAAATTAGAGACTAAAAAGGTAATAAAAGAAGTGAAGCTCACATTTACTCCGAGAAATTTATCTTCTACATAAGAAGCCCATTTGAAAATTAGACTCAAAATCTTCATACAGAATACTAAGAAGTGTGTCTTAAAAATCAAGAATCACTAATACATGGCACAAAAATTTCAAGAGACAGGTAAACAACCAACAGCAGAATTAGAACTTAATTGAGTCAGTATCTTATCTAAAAATATGAATGTAAAGAAAAAATTATTTACTTGGACTTTCTAAGTTAATTATGCATAAAATATATGGTAAGACATCTGCAGGTATGTAATTATAGATTAAAATAAGGAATGTGAATCCTAAAGTAGTAAAAGAAAAAATGAAATAGGTATAAAGTCCATCAATTTAACTGAAGATAAAAATGAGGAATGAAAATATCAGACAACAAAGGACAGAACGAACTGTTAGAAGTAAAACTGAGTAAATCGAAATTACAAAATCATAAATAAGTTAGGATTGCCCCAAACCTTTATGTACCTAAAAATATAGCTTCAAAATATGTAAGTCAAAAATTGCCAGAAGTGAAAGGTGAATTATATGAATTTATTAAAATAATTGAGTTTAACACACTTTTTCAAAAATTGGAAGATTCACTAAATTCTAGTATTCTTGGCGTGACATATATGGTCTACATATTTGTACCTTCAGATGTTGTTTAAATACAGCGAGCATTCTGAGAAACATCCTTAGGCAATTTCATCCTTGCACAAATATTGTAGAGTTTACATGCACAACTTAGATGGTCAGCTACTGCACACTGAATACTGTAGACAGTTGTAATATAATGGCAAATACTCATGTATCTCAGCATATCTAGATCGGTAAGCTACTGTAAAAATACTAGGTGATAGAAACTTTTCAGCAGGATTATAGTCTTACATGACCATTGTCAAATACGCAGTGTATGAGCGCATTAATGTTATAAACTGGCACCAGCCAAGGTGGCAGTCCACAAGCACGCATCTTTCTTGCTGCTGTTGCCACCGCTGGTTGCAACTATCAGTTAGATCTAAGAATGTTAAAAGCCCTCTGCTTTATAACCTGGCTACTAGGCAATTAATAAAAGAAAATATCAAATAATTCTGCCAAACCAAAAACTGTCACAAATTTAAGTAGCCAGAAAGTACAGAAATACTCTATACAACCTGGCTAATATTGAAAGCGGGTTCTGCAGCTTGTCCTCAGAATTGCTGCACCTATACTTTATGATGAATGGCATGTTATGTATCTTTTTCAGGTGTAACAACAGATTTGTTTCAATATCAGAAATTAGTTTTGTATACTTCAGAAGAGTCTAATTTCTTGTAGATACTATAGATGGTACATAATATACTAATTTATAAATAATTCCTTATAGTTATATAATGTGATTAATTACTTATATAAAATTTTCCTTTAAATTATTCATAAATTAGTATATAAATAAAATTAGACTATGTTGTATATTAAACTTATTTCTGATATTGAAGTAATACAAAAATATAAGCTAAAAGTTAAAGAACTAAGCTCTGAATTCAGTGATTAAAAAATAAATAATAGAATAGATGAAAGTCAGAAGAAGAGCAGATATTACTAAAACGGAGATATAATAGAGCCTCGGTGGCACATATCTTTCTTTTTGAAAGCTATAACAAAATAAACCTCTGAGAGAGAGAGAGAAAGCACACAAATACACAAATAATATTAAAAACAAAAACTGAAACTTAATACTAACACAGTTATAAAAATTTATTCCAGATATTAAAAGGTAGCAAAATGATATGTTATTTTAAAATAATACATTAATAGAACTGAACAAAAAGAATAGAAACTAGAAAAATACTAAACATTTAATTAAAACTAATGTCTATTTCAAAACATCTGGCTTAGATGGTTTAATAAGGTGATTCTATGACATACTCTGTTAACAGATCATTTCGTGATGGCACAAACTCTTTCAAAGACTAGAATAATAGTTGTGCATAATAGTAAGACCAGTGCAACTCTAAATATAAACACGTGTGAACCGTAATGAGCTATCCCACCTTCACAATGAACACCGATCTTGCCCTCGCACGACAGTGAGCCAACGTTAGCAGAAAATCAGCAGGGCAAAAGTAAAGCACCACGTAATGATCAAGGTGGCTTTATCCCGGATATCAAAGTGGCTGCGTATCAAAAAAAAATCTTAAAATATTCAGAAAATCTGAAACTGTATTTAACAGGTTATAAAGAAAAACAAAACATCTCAATAGAAGCAGAGAAACTCAATTTTAATTTTGATAATTCCTGAAGCCACAGAAATCTTCCATATGCATTTACTTTCCCACAGCTCCTTCTTGAGTGAAAACTTGCCAAGAATGGAAGTAAGGCAGCTATTATTTCAGAACAAAGTTGACTAATTTTATACCAAAAAAGAAGATTTCTAAGGAGAGAAAGATTTTTCTGGTTGCTACAGGATAAGAATTTCTCTTCTAGGATAATAGTAGCTATGTACATCTGAATCTATTCACAATACACTATGGAAAGCAAAATATATTCACAAATTGTTATCTGCAAATATAGAAATAAACACTAAATCTCACAGTGCAAACTCCAGACTTTATGTGAATGAGAGGAATAGTGAACAGAGTTGGAATGGGGAGGAAAAAGAAGGAAAACATGATACCACATTTGCTACGAAAATCCTGCAGGTTTCTATCACACCACTGGCCAGCAGAGAGAATCTTGAAAGTGTGTGGGTAATTTTAAAGATGTGAAGCTGCAGTCTCAGGAAGAAATTTTTTTCAGGGAAGCAAATAGATGCAAAAAGAAAGGCCTGTTGGAGACCTCAAGTTGCATAGGTAAGAATGGGAAATTCAAATTATCTAGGAAAAAAAGGAAACATCAAAACGTACCAAGCCCTCCGTGATGGCTTCTATTTAGAGGGGGCCCAGTCCAAAGCTTTGTGTTCCCTCTCAGCGTGGGGATTTGGGGAGGTTACTGGATCATGGGCGTGTGGTGCTTATGACTTGATGAGTCCATGGATGGTTTACAGCTGACTGTGATGTTGGGAGGTGAAGTCAGTCTGGCTGGAGGAAGTGGTCACTGGGGGTGTGGCCCAGCAGGGTCTGTCTCGGTCCCCCTCTCTTGATCTCTCTCTGCTTCCCACTGCCCTGCTGTGAGCTGTTTCTCCTCTGCCATCCCCACTCCCCTGACTTCCATGCCACCTTACCTTCGAGCCAGTCAACTATGCACTGAAACCTCTATAAATTGTGAGCCAGAATAAAGCCTTCCTCCTCTAAATTGTGGGTATCCAGAATTATTTCCTAGCAACCAGAAAATAAGATACTCTCCCCCCTACTACCAAAAAGTACAACACATTAATGAAACAACGCCTCCTTATACTGACTGAAGCTATTTACTGAAGTATATATTCCTAATGTGGCAATATTGCAAGCTCTTGCAAATTCTCACGCTGTCCATAACCTGAAACAAAAAGCAAAAGAAAAGCAACCTACATCCATACAAAACTACTGTAAGAAAACATGAAAATAAGAATAGTAACTTTGAGCTGCTGAAAGTTCTCTATGCAGCAATGAGTTGAATTAGCATCTTTAAAATAAAATATCATTAGCTGCAAGAAGAATGAGAACAATTCCTATACATTATGTGCAGCAATTTCCACTATATTTAGGTGAGAAAATTAAAATGCACAGTGTATCTCTATTTCCTTGTAAGAAAAAATTGCATATCAGACTATGAACATATCTAATAATTTTTGTAAAAATGGATAGAAAAGAGACAAACCGGGAACTAGTGATGCATGCTTTTTACCTGTGGGGTGGAAGGGAAGGAAGTGGAGAGAGTGAAGGTAAGGGTGCTTCCCCGAGGGAGACCTTTGGTACCACTGTACCTCAAAACACTGCACCTCAAGTACAGAGCCTTGACAGGACCTGCAGAGTGCTTTTTGTTTAAGGATGTAGGAGGGCTTCAGAAACTTGTCTCTGTCCACCCCACAGTCCTGTGTCCCATCCTTGTTTCTTCCCTTAAGAAAGACATAAAACCCAGAGAGATCACTCTTGGATCTGCTTGCGAAAAGCAGAACACAGAGCTGTCCTGTGAAAGCCGTCCTGCCCTGAACACGGAGGAGAGGAATGCGACCCAGAGAAGCCAAAGGGATGTAAACAGAAAGGCTTTACTGAGTTCCTCCTGCTCATTGGCACTGGGTGCTACGCTAAGTCGTGTTTCTCTGCAACTGTCCAGTTCTTTCCTCGGACTTAGAAAAAAAGTACCCAGTGTTCCTTGAATCTTACTTCTTCATTTCTGGAAACTCCTGTCACATAAAGCATTGACTGAATAAATGTGCTGTGCTTCTCTTTCATTTCTGTCAGCCATGACCTTGATAATGGTAGAGAAGAAGCCGTTTGCTGGACTTCCATTGGCCAAACCTGGGAAATTAAGCATAAAACTTCTCACTGAAAGAGACTGTAGAATATTTTAAAATAAAAATAAAAACAAAAACACCAAAAAACCAAAAAACAGTTAGACTTACAAAGACAAACAAGAAGATCACCCCTATAGGGAAAATGGCAAATAATAAAGTAGGAGAGAACAATAGAGCCAGAAAGTCAAAATTTTCTTGGGCTACTGTCTTGGTTACTTTTCCTTCATTGCTGGGACAAAATACCAGGCACCCAAAATTAAGGAAGGAAAGGTTTATTTAGCTCACAATTTGTGGAGATTTCAGTCCATAATCAGCTGGCTCCAAGGCAGGGTGGCGTGGCACAAGGGCAACACTTCAAGGGGGCAGAAGAGAGCAAAGCAGCCAGAGCAAAAAAGGGAGGGAACAAGCCTCCTTTCCTCCCTTACTTGGTAAGCAGTACAACAACACTCTCTGGCCTCCCCGCCCACCACCCAGGGCTAGTATAGCCCTCCTCTTGCACAGGATGAAGACATTTACAAAGTAAGGATCCTGGCTCCCTCCTGAGTCTCTTAGTTAATCTTCTAAACTTCTCCCGTTGACACAAGGTATCAATGATAACAGCCACATTCCACTTAGGAGTCCCTAGGGGGAAATTTGTTCCCTTAGCTGTTTCCTTTCCAAAGCTCACCTATTTACCTTGGTTCATGGTTCCTTCTTCCATTTCCAGGGTCAACAGAATATTATCTTTAAATCTCTCTCAACTCTTCACCCTTCTGTTTTCCTCTCATAAAGACTTTGATGATTACTTTGGAGCAAGATGGTGATTCAGGATAATCTTCCCTTCCCATGTTCTGTCCACTGACCAGACCTGTAATATCCATCTTACCATGACAGGTAAAATATCAGGGGCCCTGAGAATTAAAACATGGACATCTTTGATGAGTCATTATCCTGCCTTGCACAAAGTGTGTTAGGGAATTCATCATAGTATTTTGCAACTTCTCTGCAAGTCTGGGATTTTTTCAAAGTAAAAAGCATATAATGTAATTGGTAACAATTTCTGCTTCATATAATAAATCATAATATTGATGGAATGTTAAGACAAAAAAGGTATTAATGTAAAATTGCTATTTCCATCAAAAATTATGAATTTAATATATAACATTGAAAAAATTACTCACATAGTCAGGCATATATTTTCCCAAATAATTTGCATGAAAAATAATCTTCTATTGAATAATTTACATTTCCCAATTAGACAATCATGGTTACAAAGTCTTTTCATAATTCTAAATTATATCATCATAAAGCCATGTAGATAGATTTCCAGTACTTGAAAAATTCTTACATATAATTATCATATGATTGCAACTGTTTTCTCCCTGTAAATGTTTAACCATTTGTCCTGACATAATTATGTAAACACTCTACATTTTGTCCAGAAACAGAAATGCCACTTTTATTAAACACTAAACAGCTCAACACTACTTTGAAGGGATAGTTTCATCTGATTATTTCAGACATTGATTTGATGTGGTTGGTATTAATTTTTGACTTTGAGATCCCCATGAACTTAATGGTGATCTAATACTTCAAATTTTAATATATTTGTTAAATATGATGGATAATGTCTGTGTCATTCTCAGATATTTAATATTAAGATTTGAAAGACATTGTTTTGGGGGCATTTTTGAGCTATCTAAAGGACAATTTAAAAATTCATGTGCTATACTGGAGAAAGACTCATAAAATTGACATTCAAAATTCATTATGCAGAGCTCCTGATTTATATATCGAACCTCAGTTGCAATTTAGCAGCAGAAAATTTCATCAAATATTGGGACCCAAAATGTGTGACTGGCATCTCAAGTGAGTATTCTGAAAACTTCCCTTTACCTTGAGGACATGACAGTTCATACAAAGAATTATTTAATACTGACTTTCCATGGCAGTGATTTTGATTTATACAGAAAAGAAGGAAGAGGCTTAGGATGTAGCTGTAAACATGAATACGTGTATAACGTTCACAAAGCCTTAGGTTGGAAGCCCAGAACTGAAAGTTGTTTATCATGGTACAACCAAGAAATGTACTTCTGCTTCAGGTATTAAAGCCCGCAGATGCAACAGTGTGAAACATATCAGCAAAAGTTAGTATTCATCAAATTTGCTGCATTCTAAATTCATTCATATTTTTACTCTTTTAAATAAAAGGATGAAAATATAAGTTTTATGTTGACTTTTTTTTATCTCTTTTTAAAAGTTCTCCTTCTACATGTCCTGAACAGGACGCTGAGACACATGCTGCTTTCACTGTTATCATGGCATTGTACTTACCATTATAAGAAATAATATGTTGCTTCACGTTATTTGTTTATGGCAAATGTATAATCACATGAAACACAGTGATGTATAAAGTTTAGATGAATTCACATATTTTGGTAATAAAATGAAACCTTTTCTCTCTTTTTGTTAAACAAATGCCTAACCCAACAATCCCAGTACAGGTTAGGTACTATTTTCTAACGGTGTAAAAGTCACAGAAAGTTTGCTATTTATATTGTCAAATGATTCATTCTTCATTCATCTTTTCACCGTCTCCACTGATACAATATATCATTTATTTTTGCAAATTTGAATATAGTCGAAAATTACATGAAACACGTGACTAGTGTGACCAAAAGTTGTGGCTTATCTGGGATCATCATGCTTGCCCCTATAGAATAATTTATCAATAGTACCCATTTATTCTTAGAGTGTCCTGGTTTATGATAACAAATTATATAGTCATCCCACTCCTGCTGTATTCTTTTGATTTTAAACTACATTTTCCAAAGTGACATCTAGGTACACAGAGAAAGCAGTTCCTTTCCAGATGTTTATAAACAGATACTGTTTATAGGTGCATAGGATTTAGGGAGGGTAACTGACCTTTGTCATTCCCAAAACAGACAAGGCTACTATTGCTGACAAGTTGAAACATTTAGTTGCAATGTTATTGTTAATCACAAGCTTTCTGGGAAGGAAGTCAACCTCTGGAAATTTACTGGACCATCAAAATCATGTAGCCATTGAAAGGTTACATCGCTAATGAAGATAAATTGAGCCTCCCCCTGAGAAGCGTAGCAGCGTGCGTGCCTGGGCCACTGTCGCTGACCATGACAAACTGGGTTGTCACATTAGTCAGTCTCTGATCCTGTGACCATTGAGGGGCAAGTTCTTCAAAGGTGCTGGGTTTATTTACTGTCAGAGGTGTCGCTCTCCATCCGAGGTTTCCTAGCGTGGGTCTGCTGGCCACTACTGCTCAGAATGCTATCATCAATTTGTTGTATAATGCAAAGATAGTGGTCCTTTCCCCCCTAATTTTAAGTATATTCAATAGGAATATTTGTATTTTAGGTTCTAATGGTATGCATGGTACAGTTGATTTGAAAATCATATAAAGTAGTCAGCAATACTTTTAATAAGACTCTTTTAGTTGATGAATTTCATGAAACCTACCCCTATTCCTTGTGGTAGCTTAAAAAATAATTGTGCCAAAAGGAGCGAGGGTGAACTGCGTGGCCCGGTGCCTACGTGGCCACCGCGAGCTCCATTTCAGTGAGTGAGGCTCAGCCGCCACGCCTTCCTTCAAGCTTGGAGTGCTGGTGTCCTCACTGACCTGACTTCCTTTCGGGGAAGATGAACAAAGAAGGAAGTGTGCGTTCTAGAGCCCTAGCAACAGCTTCTTAGTGATACCCCAGGATTCGTAGAAGGCCAGCGAGTCACAGTTGTAACAGACTTAAACTGCTATTGCTCGAGTGCTATTTTAGGTTAGAAGCAAAGTTTAGTAAGAAGACAGGAAGTGTATTTTCTCATTGGGAAAGGTATTTATTTCCATGAGTGCCCAAGCACTCTCTTCAAGCAGCCTTTCCGAGGAAGTGAATCTTTTATCTTATTGATTTTCCTTGTGTGACTTCGGATGAATGCAGCAGCACTGCGGGGTTCACTGCACTGACCTTGAAAGAAAAATGAGAGGATGTGGGAGGCTTGTATAGAGGTAGACGAAGCCACTTCAACAGTCAGGCTGGCATAAAATCCGTTTTAAACACGAAGGAAAACCATATTATGAGCTCTATTGATTGTAGATTTAATGAGTAAAGAAAGGGAAATGTCCACAGGCAAAATTACTATTTTACAAAAACTGTCATGGAGTGTGTTTTAAGCTCCTGAGGGTGGTTACCAGTGTGGCAGTTGTTAAGAACAGAGAATGCATTAAAAAGTGAAGGCTGATCACTCATTTGTTTGTGAAAAAATGCCAGCATGCAGAGCAAGCCTTGTAAATACAAAACTACTTACAAAGTCAAAGCAAGCTTACTGCCCATTTGTGTAAACATTTAGTGGGCGCCCACTTTCCGCAAGATTTGGTAGACAGCGGTCAGAGTAACTGACAAGTCTTTGATCTAGGCTCCATCTGGAGGAAATTACCACCTAGTGCAAAGTAAGAAACCTAAGTTACTAATGTAAGATGTTTGAAGACACCAGAATATGTCATCTCAAAATATACTCCTTTGCCATACAGATGATTTTGAGCTTTTTATGTTGAGAAATGAGAAAACCCGGCAGATCCCTGAAAACACAGAGCTTCCCTGTTTGTGCAGACATTTGCACTGATAGCAGAAATCTCACTTAGTGAGGCTTGGTCCCTCTCTGCACCGGTGAGAGGAGCATGACCGTCACTGCACACACTGTCAACGCAGAAAGCCCCGACATGCGTCTGCGTGGCGAAACTTACTTTGGTCTGCAGTCCTCTTCCTGTTCGTCTCCCCATGGCTGGTCTTTGTCACACTGTAGCCCTCTCTCCTCTTTTGGCTGAATGTGGTATTTGAATCTGAATTCCAAGCCGCTTGTGATAACTTTTCTCTGTAGCTTGGGTATCTCCCTTGCATGCGTGAGGCATACGCTAATAAATTTGTTTGTTTTTCTCTGGTTTATCCATCTTTTATTACGTGGATCCCAGTTAGGAACTAGGAAGGAAAAGAAAGATAATTGTTGACGTCTCTCAATATCAGGTTACTGGTCCTAGGTAGGGTAAGTTTTATATTTAATAGTTCATGGAGGGAAGTTACTCACCGGGAAAACTGCATGAGAAGGTGAGAGTTCAGTCAAGTTATGAAAGAAGATTGCAGCAGTGTGCAAAGAGGAAGGACACCGAAGGAAAACCACGTGTGATGTCGTGGTGCCGGGCGTACGAGTGACTGACAGTAGGAAGGACTGTGCGAACTGCTACCCGGTTTAAATAGCTGATGCTGAGTTCTAGGTATTCTTCTTTGGGTAAGTTTATAAAACCAACCATGGAAAATCACAAAAATAATAAAGTAATTTCTGAAATCACAGAAAATAAAATTGTATCTTAACAGTAAATGCTCATAATCTTTTGTATCTATGAATGAGTCCCAATATGGGCAAGTCTTGCATTTATCTTTCAGGGGCACTGTTGGCAAAGCAGGCTCATGTCTGTCCACCTTCCAGAAAGTGGAGTTTACAAAACAGACAGAATTTAATTCAGAAGGGAGCCAGACATGAGGAGACCGGAGTCGCTGATTCAAGGCTAGGATAAGGGTTAGTGGTATTTATGTGATGGGAGAACCTCTCGGCGTGAGGAAAGGAGACTGAGAGCCGGGAGAAGCGAAGTGGTGGTGGACCGCTCATGGCGAACCGAGCTTCAAGGCTTCTCGTAGGCCTCATGTTCAGAAAGTGGGGTGCAGTGAGATCTGAGGATGAGGCTCTGGCCTCTTGTCAAAGTTGGTTTCTGAACATTCTTTGCAAATCCAGATGAAAGATTCTGGTTTCTACCAATCTGAGCCAGACTAGGCTTCCTCAAAATTCCTAAAAAGCAAGGCACCAGGTAATCCTGGCCAAGGTGACCACGTGTCAGACGTCATCTCTGCAAAGCCAAGTCAGCAGGGCCCATTCTGCCCTTTCCTGAGTGAGCTTCAAAAGAGAGAGTATGCTCTTTGTTCATTAAATTTTACCCTGGAAGGGCAGATGACTCAAACTTTTTACAAAAAAATTGTTGATTGTTAATTTTATTATAATTTTGCCATGCTAATTTTATGTTACAATAGCAGTTCCTCATGAACCACAATTTCACTGTCTTTGATTTCAGTGTTCAATGATCAGTCACAATCAGTAAAATATTAAATGGAAAATTCCAGAGATAAACAATTCATTACTTTAAAATGACTTTAACTGTAGTATATTATTATGCTTGCTCTACTTTATTATTAGTTATGATCATTATTTTCTTTCTGTGCTCAATTTATCTATATTGCACATTATCATTGGTAAATGCACATAGAGAAACACATAATAAAGATTCAGTATATTCATGGCTTCAGGCATTCACTGAGGGTCTTGGATTCCACAGAGATAACAAGTGACTACTGTATTTTTAATGCTTATAAGTTTGTACATTCTATCATGTTTATATATCCATAATTTTATTATTTTATAACCCTCATAAAATGCTTAACACTAAATGACAGTATTTTTTTTTATCTTTTACTATGTGACTTTTAATAGATGCTAAAGCAATTGGAGAAACTTTTAGCTTGCTTATCCCTGCTAATGAATTTTTAAAATTTATATATATTTTATATACTAAATCAGTGTAATCAGAAGTAATGGCACCATGGTACTAAGCAATGGTACAAACAGGGTGAGGATGAGTTGGTGGATATTGTGCAAATACAAAAAACATTAGGAAGAATAAATCGTATACTAAGTGTATATAAGAGGTGTAATGAATATATTCTACGAAGGAGAATTGATGGACCAAAACAAATTCCATTTAAAATCTAACAGAAATTCAATGACATACCAGTTGCCTCTATACATCCTGGAGAAGCACTCACGTAAACAGTATTGTGGCATATATACTGTTTTGGCATAAAAGCTAGTGTAAGAATCTGTAAGAACTGCAAGGACAACTTTTGAATACCCTTTTATTGATTAAATACTAATACACATGCAAGTTATAGAACATTTAAATACAGATCAGCTTCATGATGAAAGTCTGTGATAGCGACAATTTAAAACAGCCATAGTGATCTGGAAATGTGTGTGTTACAAGTTCACAATGCTATGTTTGACAGGAAGCAATTTTCAACTTATGTCCTTTGGGGATCAGCCAAGGGTACTACGAGCACAGGGTCCATCAAAACAGATTGTGCCTGCTGATGAGTCTTCCAGGATTGGATGAAATTCTTGCACCAGTTGTTCATAAGCAATATGCTCTGTCTCAAATAGAGTAAAACTGAGAGATTCTGATTTTCCAGTTCACTTTCCTGCCATTATTCTGACCCCATCCTCTGACTCTTCAGCTCGCTTTATAAAAAGTCAGGTAACAATTTCTCTGGTTTACAGTCCTAAACAAATTCTCCAAATAGAAAGCAAGGATATCTGATCAAATCCACTCATCCTGACTCTGAGGGAAGTTTTAGTTTGGAGAATTTGTGGCTCAACACATAAATAAATAAAATACAAGTTTTTAAAAGAAGAGGATTGGAGAGGTAGCTCAGTGATAGAATGCTTGATTAGCATGCATCAAGTCTTCTAGTTTTGATTCTTAGAACCAAATAAATTAAATTTAATTTAAAAATTTAAGATAAAAAAGAGTAATATAAGGCTTCTCAGTATAAAGTCAAGAGATATAGTGAAGAGGAAGGCAATTTAGGTAGGATCTGCTTTTAGTGTTCCTCAGAGATTCATGTATCGAGGGCTTGATCCTCAATTCAGCAATGTTCGGAAGCCGAGGTTTTGGAAAGCAGTTAGGTAGCCCAGTACTAGCCTCACGGATGGTGTAATTCTGAATGTACTGTCATAGAGTCTAGGATCAGGGAAGCAAGTCCCTGGGGCACAACCTGGAAGAGTATATTTTGTCTCTGGTTCCTTCCTCTCTTGGGGGTTGTCCTGCCCCCTCTTTGCTTTCTGGCTGCCATGAGTCGAACGTCTTTCTTATGCCTTGATTTCTGTCAGGTTGTTCCTGCCTTCCAGTTAGGCAACCATGGACAGACTCCCCTGACACTGTGAGCCAAATTAAACCACTCCTTCTTTAATCTGTGGTTGTCTGATTTTGTGTCCAGTGATAGAAAGGCTAATACACACCCAAACACCTTAATGGCAGTTGATCAAAGAATAGAAATAGGTGATAAGTAAACTTAAAAAACATGGAAACAAATTCAAACATCCTAAGTAGGGCCAGTGGCAGAAATGCAAGGCAAGTGAAAGTTACTACTTGCTAAATTAAACCACCATATTGTCAATAATTAGATTTATATGAGCATATGTTTATATCAAGTAAAGTTGTTAGAGCCATACAGATTTTCTTCCAAAGACTGTGCCCTGTCCTGATTTGAGGGGTAAAAGTCCAGCACTTTCAGTCTGGGAGGCCATCAAAAACCCTGGAGACCACATAATGGGCTCAGAGATAGCGATACTGTATATTAGGCCGGCTGAGAAGCCACTCCAGGAACTCTGCTTGTGATCTCAAGGAAGGTGGCAGTTCTAGGGGACTGGGTGCTGCGGTAACGTAAATACAAAGCCGTGGTGGCGCCTGCGCACCAGATGCTGGGGTTACGTCACCAGCCTCTTGTCCTGTTCAAAGTACTGGATGGGGCAACCAAAGAATGAAAAGGTTTAATATTAATAAAGGTAAAGGAAGAACAAACAATAAACAAAGTGCTAGGAAGAAGTATTGTGAAGAAAAAGAGAGGAGAAAATATACGCGGAACACAGAATGGGGCCCCTGAAACAGAAAGAGGACAGAGGCCAGGAGGCCAGAGGCCGTGGCGCTGCCCTCAGATCCCTTCTCTCACGCAGGGCTCGGGAACTTCTCTGCCCTGCATCCTCGCTGATGGACAGGGCCGTGACTGACAGACACGCCCACTGCCCTGCTGGCTTGCCACACCCTGGTCTCCCGCCTCCATTGAAGTGGGTTCAGCACAAGGGCCCTGAGGATGGAGCCCACGGACTAGAAGAGGTTCTAATTGATATTGCTTCAACTCAAACAGAAGGCACATCTGAAGCAATTCTGTCTCTGAACTATTGAGTTACATGAGCTAACTCTAATAAGTCTGTTTTTGATTTTTATTGGCAATAGAAAGGGTCTTAAGCAACATGTGTAATTGCCCTTAACACAATGTGTCAGTCAGGTTTCTAATGCTGTGATAAATACTGAGATAATCAACCCAAAGAGATGAAGAGTTAGTTTAGGCTTACAGTTTTGGAAGTTTCAGTTCATGGTCTGTTGCCCCCTTTGCTGTTTGGACCATGATGAGGCTACACATTATGCTTTCAATCACGTGGTCGCAGAACCTACTACTCATCTCATGGCAGCAGGGCAGTGAAAGAGAAGAGGCAGATGTCCTGTTCAAACACCTCATTGACAGCATTCCTGCATGTCCCCAGAGACCTAAGGTCCCTGCCCGACACCCTGCCGCATAAAGATTTCCACCACCACCTCTTAATGCTGGAGATCAAACCTTTAACACAGTGCCCTCTGAGGCAAATTCAAGATTCAATCAGCATCAAAGGAATCTAAGAATTTATCTCATAATTCAAAACTAACCAGAAGGGTAGGGACATATACACCCAGAGTCAGTTTATAATACGTTAAAACTGGATTTATTAAGTGATGATATATCCAGAGAGTAGAATTGCCTGTGACATTTTAAGACAGCAACAAAAAGCATTTATGACTCACGGTACAATTGCAAAATCAAACATTTAGAGTTTATTGACCCAGACCGAACCTGCCTTTGGCTGCTACAGTTCTCATCTAGCTTTGCTCTGTTGGAGCAGTTCTGGATTTGGGGGAGCTTAAAGGTGAAGGGCAGATGTTTCCCAGCCGTTCTTTGTTCTTTGTGATAATTTTCTGTTCAAATAGAATGCAACTGAGAAGAGATTTAGTGTTTGGATGAAAAAATTGGCCCCACTTACCTGTTTCCATTCTCCATAGAAATCTCTAACTAATGGGATGTAAGTACTTTTATATTTCTATTTTCTTCAACTGGAATTCTCTACTTTTTCCTGAGAAATGTATTCAAGTTTGTAATAAAAATATTATTAGATAAAAATGAGTCAGATAGATGGGATGATTTCCAAAGGTGAAAATTTTAAGAGACATTGAGGAAAGACTGAGACACTGAAGTCCCAGTCATGTGCGAGGGGAACAGAGGTTTTAGGATCACAGCCCACTCTACTGAGTGGACCTCCAGAGTGGGAATTAGGAAATGCAGCCAGAGCTGCATTTAGATGGGGTTGGGGGTGGCAGAGATGAGGATTTGGAGGTCTGAATAAAAGATTTGCTGCCACTCATATTTTGAACATCAGGCTGGAACATTAATCAACAGGAAAACATTTTCTAAGAGAGTGCAGTTGCAGTTGGAGAGAAAGCAGTTTTAGGATGTTTAATTCTCTAGTCTACCTCAGATTAATCTGCCAAAAACTGGTCTGTTAAAAGAACATAACCTCTTAGCTAAACTAACTTCTGCACTTTGCAATTAAAGAGGAAGAACATTCATAAATGTGTCAAGAATTCTTTTCTCTCAAGAAAAACTTTAACCTTGACAGGACATCAAAATTGGTTTCATGCAGCTGAAATTAATGCAGGTCAAGTGGATTTAAGATCCTCAGTGAAAAGAATAGTAAAGCTGCTAAGAGCCAACTATTTTTCATTCTCATTCTTTGAGGGAATTCTGGGTCTGTCCAAAAGTAACTGCAGTTCTTAAAACTGAATGTTCTGACAGATGGGGGCGTGTTTTTATGTGTTTTCGCCTTACCAAATTGGCAAAAGAAGCAAACCAATTATTGCCTTAGTTATTTCTGTCATTTAAAAACCATTAATAAAAGATGTTTAAAAGTCTAAGAAAGGCAATGATATTGCGGCTTTTCTGCCACTTAATAGATTGAGATAAGGATTTACTGACATTGGAAACAGTAACAGCATAAGGAATGACCTTACGTAATAACACAGGCATCCAACACTTTGTTTTCATGTTTTTCTTCTTCTTTTTTTTTCTTTTAGGCTCATTTGTTTTTATCTAATGCAGGGACAGCCCAAAATCAGACAAAAGAGTAATTCCTCAAACTCAAATATGTGAAATTTTTTGTTTGCCAAGATTTTTGCTAAGAGAATGAGGTAGTGCACATTAAAATTCCACTAACATAGGGGAATATCTTTTTAAGATGTTTTATGTGTTTGGTAAATGTCCATAAGAA
Organism: Dasyprocta punctata; assembly: GCA_004363535.1. Taxonomy (NCBI): domain Eukaryota; kingdom Metazoa; phylum Chordata; class Mammalia; order Rodentia; family Dasyproctidae; genus Dasyprocta; species Dasyprocta punctata. The sequence goes on from RJWM01003138.1 coordinate 78,384, forward strand.
ACTCTGTTATGTGAAAATTCAGATAGTTAGGTTAAATAAAGTGTATTCACTCACGTAACATTTTAGACAACTCTGCATCCTTTGCATGATCTGTTAATACAGGAAAAATAAAAAGTACATGTTCTCTGCCTTAATTTATATAGTGTGGTGGGAGAAATAAGACACTTTGTATAATGTAGAATAAAGAGTTTGCCTTGTTGTTTTCTTTTGCTGATGATATGATACTACAGAAAAGGAAAACTAAAAAGCAAGAACCAAGAGGTGTGTTCAAGGGCTGCATGTGGTGTGGACTTGTTGCTGTCGGTGTCCTGAAGTACATGGCGAGAGACAAGGTGTGGGAGCTCGAAAAGGAAGATTTTTATTTCCCCAAAATGAACCCGAGGCCTTTAATATTTTTTATTTCAAAAAATATTTGATACGTTTTGAACAAATTTCAAAATGAATACCTGAAAAAGAAATTGCTTTTCTCCAAATAAATATCTACAAGTAATTGATTTAGCTTATTGTGTACTTATTATTATAAATTTTGCTTATTAATAATTGGTATTGTTCATAATTATATTTAAGGAACAGAAACCCATAAAATAAAATGATAGAAATCAGATAAATCTCATTGAAATGATTTCAGTATAAGTTTGTAGGACAATTCCTAGTAAAATTATTTTCCGTTATGCATTCATATGTCTCTTGCTCGAGTACCCAAGTGGCATTTGTAAACATTTGTAAGGTCAGTAAATGCTTAGTCATTACTACACCTGTGTGAGTATATAGACACATTAATGACAGGTGTATCGCACCTGACGTAATCCTTGATCATGCCCTTGACCTTCACAGTCAATCTCACAGAGTTCTCAATGTACTTGACATTTTGATGGAAAAAATAGTGGGATTTTCTTTGTAGCACTGTGGCTCTCAGATAGTGGGATTTTCTTTGTAGCACTGTGGCTCTCAGATAGATCTATTATGGGAGGTGACATACTTTTAAAAAAATTTCTCTTAATGTTTTTAAATATTATAACTCACAGTTCACACTGCAAACAAGTTAGGTCTTGTGCATATTTGATAAACTTTAAAAATAAATTGAAATCTCTTAGTTTTTGTTGAAACCTAAAGCTCATACTATCTCTCCTGGTGGTTTCCCACTATTTTTCATTTTGCTTCTTTACACTTCTGTAATTTTTCTTTTTCTTTCTCTAGCACAGACTATACCTGGGAGAAATACAAACTTCATATATATTTTTAAAATGGTTTCTCTAGCAATTGGCACTCTGTAGTAGCATTTATAAGTCTTTCCTTTTGCTTTTATTTTTCTTTGTGCATTTCCAAAAAAAAAAAAAAAAAAAAAAACAGCTCACATATTCTGTTTTCCAAGTTTCTTATGCAAAATTGCCAAAATATGCTAGTGATTATTTCATTTGGGGAAAGAGAAATGAGAACAAATAAACCCTATGGGTTTCTTCTCCTTGGTGAGAATATCATGATTTATCCACTACAGGTACATTGCCTTGGTTCCAAGTCGGCACACAAACCATGAGTTTGAAGGGAAATTGCTCTCAAACAGTACTTTCATCTTCCCCAAGGCTGTGCATGCTGGTGTCTGGGTGTGAGGCAGGAGGAAGACTCAAAGAAATATCACTAGGCAGTAGGAAGACTCGAATTACTAAAACTGACCCCAGAAAAATTTAAAATTCTAAGTAGACTTAACAAGTAAAGAAGTAAAGCAATTGAATTGGTAATATTTCCCACACAGAAATACCAATTTCTAAATATTTTTCCTGATGAATTATAATCTTGGGCTAGAGTTGGTTAGGTGTAAACTACTGGCCTCTTCACAAAAGGAATTGTGCTAAGACTTTAGAGGTAACAAAAATATAAAACATATACAGTTTGCTCTGGAAACTCACACGTAGGTGGCCTGTATCTGTTTTGGTTGGCTGGGGACAGATTGTGAGATTGGTATGGTGTAAAAGAGATATTGTGGGGTTATGTGCAAATGTGTAGGTGAATACATTCTGCTATGGGCTCCTGCTAATGATTATTATCAAATGATGTGGAAATAAGTTTCAAATACATAAGCTCCTTAAATGCTGTACAAATATTTAAATACTGGGAAAATTATTTTTGTGATTGTTACTGGTTGGTGTACAAACTCCTTAAATGCTGTACAAATATTTAAATACTGGGAAAATTATTTTTGTGATTGTTACTGGTTGGTGTACAAACTCCAGGTAGACTTAGTCATGGCTTCACCATTTTCTGTAAATTTTCATTTTTGTTGGAATGAACAGATGATGTTAACATACATGGATGAATCGTGTGACCCAATTCCTTTCTGGATGTTATCTGTTTCTTAAGAACATTATTTTAACTGACATTTCTCCTTGAAAAATGGCAGGAATTAAAAATGTGAATTCTGGTATGAATTTTAATTATATGTCAGTTATTGAAGGTTGATGATTATGCAACTGCATTGTAATCTTTTATGATGTCTTTGCTTGCAAATATTCTTTCAATTTTAAATAAGCACTATAGATCTCATATTTCATTTTAGTTATCTCAAGAATCCATTTTAGTGTAGGTTTAATACATTATGTCTCTTACTGATCTTTTTTTCCTTGTTCCTCTTTCAAGATTTTATCTTAGCAATTTCATTTTCGATTACATACTTCTGTTCTTATATAACCATAAAGTGTATTAATCTTTGTTTCTTGATAAAAAGTTATGAAAAGGAAAAATAAAGTTAAAAATAATAGCTATGTCAATGTATTTTAAACAAAGATGTAAATGTTGGACACTTTTTAAATCTGTATTTTTTGATTAAGCTTTGTTGTTTTCAGAAGCTTTTCGAATACTTGGAGCTTAGCGAATTCACTTGTATCAGCCCTTGACTCCCTTGCCCGTCTTTTGCTTGGTTGTATTCCCCTGGTTGTTAAATGAAACTCTCACTTTGAAGATTTTTTGAATTCTATTACCAGAATCTTGTTGAGGATATTTTTAGTTTTATGTTCATTAAAGGGATTAATCTGTAATTCTTTTTTGTGGTCAGATCATTTTCTGGTTTTGTAATTAAGGCAATGCTAGCTTCTAGCTGAATTTGGGAGTACTCCTTTTATTTCAATTTCATTAAAGAATTTGAGGTGGGGCTGGGGAGTTTGGCTCAGCGGCTTAAGTGCCTGCCCTGGCAAGCGCAAGGTTGTGAGTTCAATCCCCAGTGCCGCAAAAAAAAAAAAAAAAAAAAAAAAAAAAAAAAAGAATTTGAGGTGTATTGATGTTAGCTCTTCCCAAAAGTTCTTGTAGAATTCAGCGGTGTATATATATGGGCACTTGGGCTTTTCTTAGTTGGTAGATTTTTTTAAATCACTTTTTCAATTTCATTGCCTGCTACTGGATTATTCACGGTTTTTACATTCTTTTGGTTCAGTTTTAGAAATTCATATATATCTATCCACTTCTAAATTCTCCAATTTCTCAAGATATCAGTCTTCACAGTAGTTACTCATTATCCTTTGGATTTCTGCTGCATCTGTTGTGATTTCATCTTTTTCATTTTTAATTGCATTGATTTGGGCTTTATTTCCCCTTTCTTTAAGATTGACTAGGGGGTTATTTATTCCCTCAAGATTCAGCTCTTCGATTCATTGATTCTTTGTGAGTGTTTTTTTTTTTAAAGTCTTAATTTCCTTAAATTCTACTCTTATCTCTATAATATTCTTCACTGTAGTAACTTAGGAACTGGGTAGTTCTTGTTTTTCTTGGACATTGAGATGCCTCATTAGGTTATTTAATTGGGCTCACTCTGTTTTTCTGATGTAAGTATTCATAGCTCTGAACTTTTCTCTTTTTACTGCTTTCACTGTGTCCCGTAAGTTCTGATAGGACGCACTGGCATTATCATTTGATTCTAGGAACTAATTTAATCCTTTTTTGGGAGGTGATTCATTGATTATTCAGGAGCATATTGTCCTATAATTTTCATATATTTGTTTACTTTCTATGGTTTCTTTTGCCATTGATCTCCAGTTTCATGCACAAAGATCTGGTAATTTGCATGAAATAATTGTGATTCTTTTGCATTTACTTAGGTGTGCTGCATTTGTATACTCTGGAGAACGTACCATGTGTGGTTGAGAATAAAGTGCATTCAACTGTTGGGCAGAACGCTGTAGATACCTATTAGTGCATTTGTTCAAAGGTTCCGTTCAACACTTACATTTCTTTGTTTTTCATTTTGTTGCTTAGTTTATTTGTGATAGGGAGTCTTTGAGTTTCAACACTGTAATTGTGTTTATGTTTCTCTGACATTTTCTGTCCATCAGTGTTTGTTTTATGAAGTTGGGTGTGTTGGTGTTCAGTGCATATATGTTTATGCTTGTTTATGTTGCTTTTTTCTGGATTTCCATTGAATGAAATAATCTTTCCATTCTTTGATTTTTTAATCAATGAAGTTTTTATATTAAAAGTGTTTTCATATACAGCATATCACTGTGTTTTTTTCTTGGTCCATTCTCAGAATCTGAGTCTTGATTGGGGAATTGATACCATCTACATTGGAAGTTATTACCAAAAGGCATCAACTCATTCCTGTTATTGCATATTTTCCTGTTGCTCATCCCCATTATACACACCCTCTATTTAACTGCTCACCCTGTTTGATGTATTTATTCTATTAGATTTTTTGGCATTTTGGATTCATTGCATCTTTCTAGGATAGCCATCAGAATTTTTTATAGTGATGGTTTGGGGGTGATTTATTTCTAAATGTGCTTTTTATTAGGGAAATACTTCATTTCTCACTCAATTTTTAGATATAATTTTGTAGGACACAGAAGTCTGTGTGATGAATTGTGTTCTTTTAAGGCTTGAAACACTACACTCCAAGCTTTCATGGCCTTTTGTCTTAATTCTGATTGGTTTATTTTTATAAATGACTTGTTGCCTTTCTCAAACAGCTTTTAGGGTTCTGTTGCTGTGTTGGACTTCTGGGATTTTGCCTGAGATGTGTCATGGAGAGGTTCTACTTATCTGTTTGGAGTTCTGTATACTTCACTTATCTGTATGGTCAATTTTTATCCTATAACTGGAAAGTTTTCTGCTATTACTTCTGTAAACCGATCTATTATGCCATTTGTTCTGTCTTCTGGTTTTTCACTAATTACAGTTTATGTTTGATCAGTCTTCTTTGCATTGTCTAGCAGACATTTGATCCACTTCGTTATTTTCTCTGGTTGTCTCTCTCATTAATTGGTCCCCAACAACACACCTGTCCTCTAGTTTGATACTATGTTCTCATATTGGTCATTTCTGCTGTATGTACTTTCAAAAGAATTTTTAATCTACTGAATTTCTGTTTGGAACATTTTTATGGATTATAATTCTTTGTTAAACTTGTCATTCATGTTTCATATAGTTTTGTTTAGCTTAGCCAGCTTTTTACTTGCATCTTCTGTAAACTTCTTGATCATTTTGTTTATTACATGCATTATCTGTTTAATTATATATTCTTTGAACTCACCAAGCATCTTGTTGATCTGTTTTTCAATCTTCCTTATTATCCTTTCAAGTAATCCCACTGTGCAGCTTTTGATTTCTTCCCCCTTGATGCTCCATGGTTCCACTTTGGTGGAGTCGGAACTTTTGGGAGGCAATTTTCTTGCCTTGTCTTCTCACATTTCTATTGTTTGTTTGATTTGTGTTGAGGTCAATGGGCACTTATAGCTGAAAGACTTTGTTGCTATTATAGAGATCTCTTTAGTTAGTATCTGCTTTTTGATGAGATGCTCTGGGCACTGCTAACTATAGGTCTTTGCCCAAGATCTAACGATCTTCATTAATTTGGAATGGGAAGATGCAGTATAATGGCCCTATACCCAGGACTCAGGGAATGGACCACAGCATTGTTAGTAGTGCAAAGCTAATCTGGATTTTGGCATACATAGAAAAACTACTAATAGCAGCAGCTATGCCACACAGCCAATAGCAAGTAAGTCAGCAACAAGAATATAATCAAATACAAACTGGATACTGACCTACCACAAGAACCAATTTGTACAACCCTTGACCATAGAAAGGAGATTCGTAAGTAGAGTATAAACACTAAGACAAACCAAATATCGACATACAGTAAATATCTAAATGCAAGTATGCTTCTACTAACAATAGAATGAATTTAATAGTAATAACACATAGTTAACTAACTATCCAAAGATTAATAATGTTTATCCAAATAGAGGAGGTGGGGAATGGGAGAATGAAAGAAGAAAAATTTGAAATATTAAACAGTGGAAGAATAGAGGAGAGAAAAATGAAATAAAGAATTCTATTAAAGAGTACAAGGATATAAATAGAATAAAACAGAAAAAAACAAAGAAGAAAAAATGAAAATATAAAGATTAAATAAGGATAATAAAAAGGAAAAAGTTAAAATGAAAAAAGATGAAATAATAGGAGAAAAAAAATTACACCAAATCTTAAAAATCAGTGAAGAAAAGAGAGACAGAGTGACAGAGAGGGAGAGAAAGAGACAGAGAGAGAGAGAGCAGTTTTGGAATCCAGCAATTCAGTTTTCTCTACCTAGTTCCACAGTCTGTGGGTCTGTGAGGTGCTTTCCTGTTCCAGAGGTGCCTCTGTCCAGTTATCCCAGGTTTTTGTGAACACCTGAGCTGAAATACACCCTCCTTCATGGTGGTGGATGGGGAAAACTGTCATGCCTCTAACCCGTGCTGGATGTGGGCAGCAGGGCAAGAGTCAAGCAGCTCGCTGTATTTAATGCCAGCACTTTCAGATGCCGCCTTTTCTGAGCAGGACACAAACTGGGCCTGGGTTCTTAGCATCAGAGTAGGCGCCTGTGTCCCTTCCTGCCTGAGTGTAAACCTCTCTGGGCGTCTATGTCTAGACTGCACCTACTCTGTGACTGTCTTCCACGGTCATCTCTCAACCGGTCACTCTGGTAGGCTTACACCAGGAACACTGAAGCGAAGTTGCCTTAGGTGTCCTGAGTCTCAGGCTTACACATTCAGCCTCTTCCCCAAATGGTACCTGAGTAAACGTTCTCTGCTAACGTGGCTGGTGCATCACTGGGTTCCTTCTCCAGCTGCTGCCTGCCATGTGGACGGAGTCAGCTCAGAGAAAAACCCCACAGTGCTTTTGCCACTCACAACAGTCCTGGGCCAGTGTCTCCAGCCTAGTCCACCGTTTCTTCGCAGCGCTTCCAACTCTGCAGGCGTGGCTTGTGTCTGTGGAGACAGCTTCCTTTCCCTGAGCCAGGCTGAGCTTCGAGGATGCTTCTTTCTTTTCTCTGCAGCATGGTACATTTCACCAACATCTCTGTTGCTTCACATTTTCCTTCCGGGTTTCATGAGGCCTTTTTTTTTTTGTTCTTCCCTGAGTCGTTATTTTTGAGGTTTCTAGACTGTGGGTCTCAGGGAAGCTGTGTTTTACTGCTTATCACCATGCTGTCAGTTTGGTTCCAACTTATTCCACGTTTTAATTTTTGCTTTTCATTATTTAATCAGTCTAGAATTTAATTTTTTGCTTCATGTAAGGTAAGGATCAAATTAATTTTGTTGTGTATGTAGGTAAACCAGTATGTCTTATCATAGTCCATCCAATCCTCCTTTCCTTCCTTCTCTCATACATACCTCTGTATGCAAAAGTTAAAAATAAAAATTTTTGAGAACTTTCATTCATTTCATTTTTAGATAACATTGTTTTCTATTACTTTAACCCATTGTAAAAGTACTGTAGTATTCATGGTTCTTTAGTGGGTCAAAATTGACAATGGATAAGGTAATAACACTTACTTGTAGACTATATATAAATATGTCAGATTATTGGCTTTACGTTTTCTAAGTTAGAAAAAAATTTCTATTATGAAATGTAAAATAAGCATACCTTTCCCCATAGTACCTTTATTTAAAACAATTGCCTAAAATCTTATTTCCTTAATTATATTGAATGAAAGTTCAAAAGAAAAATTCTATGCAAAGGTAGTATCAAACTAAGTGCCCGTTAATTATGGATTATATTAACTTTTCAGATAGGTAATTTTGTTCCCTAGTTAGCTTTTACTGAACTTATTACATACAATGCCATGGTATGAGGAAATATTTATTTTAAGTATCAAAATGGAGAGACAAAGTATTACATATATAGAATAAGTCTCCAGTAATGAATAATCTCTAATCATACACTTTTCTGAATTGTCTATTTATCTGATTTTTAAAAAATAAAACAACTTTATTGAACTAAAAACTTGCATGTCATATGCTTTCTAAATTTGAAATACAAGATTCATTGTATTCTAACACATTCACACAGTTATACAACTATAATCACAATCAAACTTAGGTCATTTTTGTTATCTCAAATCAAAACACTGTACCCCCTAGGACCATCTATCATTCTCCCACCCTCCTCAACCAAGGCAACCAATGCCACTTCCGTCCCCATAAATGTTCCCATTATAGGAATTTATTTCATGTTCTTTTCTTCAAAGTCCACCATACTTGTAACAACAGCAAAGACCTCACCATATACAAAGGCATGTAAATACTCAAAGGGAGCTCTCACGCCATATTGCAATGAAACTAGAGACCAACAGCAGAAACATACTTAGAATATAATTACTCAGTTTTCTTTCTGTTTTCCCTTTCTCCTTTCCTATTAAATTTTTCATATAAGGGAAAACATATGATGTCCAAACTTGTGTGCTTGATTTAATTCATTTAACATTATGGTCTCAAGGTGCATCCATTTTCCTATATGGGTCTCAAATTTAACATCCTTAACAGCAGAGTAGTACTACATTGTATATAGACACCATATTTTTTTATTCATTTGTCTGTTGATGGGCACGTACAGTGATTCCAAGATTTTACTACCATGAATTTTGCTGTGATACAGATTGGTACACATACATCGCTGTGGAATGATGTTTTTAACTCTTTTGGAAAAATGCACAGACAAGGAATTGCCTGCTCAAGTGGAATATCTATTTTCAGTTTTTAAGGAATCTCCATTTTGATTTCCATAGTGATTACATCATTTTACTGTCTCACCAAAAGTGAAGAAGGATTCCTTTCTCCCACAGCCTCACCAAAAGTTGCTATTGGTTCATTTCTTGCTGGCAGCTATTCTTTCTGGGGTGAGTTAGAGTCTTAATGTTGTGTTAATTTGCATTACTTGAATGGCCACCAATCTAGAACATTCTTTCATGTACTTATTGGTCAATCGCGTTTCTTCACTGATAAGCATCTATTCATTTAAGATACCCATTTTTTTTGATTGGCCCTTTAAATTCTGGGGGGTGTAGTATTTAGTTCTTTTTGTATTCTAGATATTAGTCCATTGTGTGAGGAGTACTTAATTTTTTTTCCATTCTGTTCATTGTCTCTTTGTTTTGTTGGTGGTCTCCTTTGCTATCCAAAAGCTTTTTAAAATGAGATTCCATTTGTTGATCCTTGGTATTTTTTCTTATGTAATCTGAGTTTTACTTAGAAAATCTTTGCTTACACTTATGTTTCAAAGAGTTTTGCCTATTTTGTCTTGCAGCAGATTAAGTACTTCTGTTCTAATGTTGAAATCTTTAATCCATTTTGATTTTAGTTTAGTGAGAGCTGTGGAACTAAGTTCAACCTTCTGAACATGGATAAAAGTTTTCCCAACACCATTTGTTAAAAATGCTATTTTTCTTTCAGTGAAGGAATTTGGCCTCTTTGTCAAAAGTCATATAACTGAGTGTTCCTGAAGTTGTCTCTGTATCTTCTATTCTGTTCCATTGTTCCACAAATCTGTTTTTTCCCCCAAATAATACGCTATTTTTGTTACCATAGCTTTGTAGTATAATTTGAAGTCTGGAATTGTGATGCCCCCTGCCTCACATTTGTTGTCCAAGATTGATTTTGCTATTCTAGATATTTTCTGGATCAATATGAATTTTAGTAATGGTTTCTCCAGTTCTATAAGACATGCTATTGATATTTTGAGTTGGGTTACATTAAATCTATACAACAATGTAGGTAGTATGGCCATTTTTGCTATATTGGTTCTGCCTATCCAGGAGCAGGGGATATCTTGCCATTTTCTGGTATCCTTTTCTGTCTCTTTTTTCAGAGAATTACAGTTTTTATCATAGAGGTTTTTCACTTCCTTGGTTAGGTTAATTCCTAAGTATTTCATTTTTCTTACTGCTATTGTGAAAATTATTGTTTACATAACTTCCCTCTTCATGAATTTGTCATTGGTATATAGCGATGCTATTGATTTTTGGATGTTGACTTTATATCACGGTAAACTACTAAATTTGGATGTTATTTCTAGGAGTCCTTTAGGTTTTAGAGTCTTCTATGTGGAGGATCATGTCCTCTGTGAATAAGGGTCATTCAACGTTTCCTTTTCCCATCCATATCTTTTATTTTATCAGTTTGTCTTTTCTAATTGCTTTAGCTAGTGTTTTGAGAACTATGTTGAACAAATATGGTGGTAGAGGAGATCCTTGTCTTGTTCCTGTGTCAAGAGGGAAAGCTTTCAATTTCTTTCCACTAAGTGTTATGTTAGCATTTGGTTTGGCATAAATGGCTCTTATCAATTAAGGTAAGGACACTCTATTCCTATTTTCCTGAGATTTTTTAAAACCATGAATGGATGCTGAATTTCATCAAATGAATTTTATTGGATGCTTTTTCTGCATCTCTTGAGATAAATTGCCTGCATATGTGATTTTTAAAAATCTTTCAAAGATATTCTGGAGAAAGAAGTATGTGAAGCTGGTGACACACTCCTGAAATCCCAGCACTCAAGAGACTGAGAAATGGCAGAAGGAGCCTGAGTTCCAGGGCAGGCTGGGGTACACATGAAAGTGTCTCTAAAAACCCCAATATAATACAATAAATAAATAAAGTTAAGAGTGAATAAACATCTTGAGAACACTACTTCACATTTTGGATTTTTAAAAGTAATTTATGCAAGTTGAAACCACAGAGATTTTAAAAAATGTAAGAAAGTATCTCCTTGCTCCAAAAAGAATGTCTCCTATGAACAAGACTAAAGACAAATGCTGGTGAGAATACAGAGAGAAAAACATAACCTTGTGTACTGTTGTAGGGATGTGAATTAGTAAAACCATTATAGAATCAGTGTGGAAGTTCCTCAGAGCACGAAAAGGAGAACTACCACGTCATTCAGCAGTCCCATTATTAGGTGCACATCTACAGGAAATGAAATCACTACGTCCAAGGGAAGGCCACCTCCTGTGCTCCCGGCTGCACTGCTGGTGCCAAGGACCAAGAAACGGAAACTGCCTAAGCATCCGTCCGCGGTAGAGCAGCTGAAGACGTGTCACGCACACCGCGCAGAGTACCGAGTATACCCAGAAAAGCATATTTTATTTAGTCGCAAAGTATAATGTAATCCTGTCATGTACAACGTGGATAGATCTGGAACCCATTATGTTAAATGCAATGTGTGAGGCTCCGAAAGACAAAACCGTGCAATCTCACTTAGGAGAACAACCGAATAGAAGCCGAGCTCATTGAAGGTAAGAGAGGAGTGAACCCCAGGGTGTGGGGCTAAGGGTCGGGGTGGAGAGAGGCCTGGCAGAGGGGACAGCGCAGTGCGGTCTGTATAACTAATAACACCGCACTGAGAAACCCCACGTATAAAGATCAAAATAAAAGGTAGATACTAGGAAGTAGGGGACTGGACGTTTGTGCAGCAGGAGATGGATCAAGAGGTGGAGGGGGCAGGGAGGGAGTGAAAGGCGAGGAAAAGGAGTTGAGAAGCGCTAGGTACGCAGGCCATCGCCACACGAGGAACGCGATGGTGTTGGCTGTAGATGCGGACTAATGAAAAAGAAAAGTAGCTGGCATCCCTCAACACGGATAGGAGAGACGATTTCTAAAGTACTCAAAGAAACCATAAATGCTCGATGAGACCGATATGTTTAATTTGATCTAAATATACTCATATGTATACATGTCTATATATATGACATGTTCCCCATTAATACATGGAATCTTCATGTTTCAATGTAAACTTAAAAATTAAAAACATGAGTCTAGTTGTAATAGTCCCATGTTTTCTCATGGCAATTGAGAGAATTTTCAATATAGTAAATGTTACCAGAAATAGTTCCAAATCTTAGTTTTACGCAAAAACTGGCTGCTAGTGTGAAATTTTCTACAGAACAGTTAACTTCCTCTCTAAATAATTCATCTATGTCACCTAATGCATTCACTTGTATTGCTATTTTAGAGGTGATACTAGGGCTCGAATCTAGGGCTTTTACATCCCTAGCTCTTAATTGCTTTTTAAGCCTGTGATCCACCTGCCTCAGCCTCCTAGAGTGCTGGGGTTATAGAAGTAATGCACCATACCTACCTTACACTGTTTCTTTTTAAATAATTCTTGAACCACTCTGGTCAGTTGAGTAGACGCTTGTGGCTGAAGTTTAAATTTGTATAAAATGCAAGAAAGTTGGAAACGCTGTTTCATTCTAAAGTGCCCTCGTGCCCAAGACTCAGGGCTCCCGCGGGAGCCATAGGGAGGGCGGCTCCCGCTGTGGCTGCAGGTGGGCGTGGGCAGCGCGTCTGAAGAGAGGAGACTCCACCGCGTTCCCCCATCAGGACCATGGCCGAGCCGATGATGGCAGCCATCCCCTCCATAGGAGGAGAATGAAAATACACCACTTCTGTGGTAGCGTTACTGTAATAGCATTTTTAATAAGGAAAGAGACAAGTTAGGTGAAATGTAAGATCTTTTTGTTTCCTAGGTCACTACCACACAAATTTAATACCAAATTTAGGTAAAATATTGTTCTTTTGATTCTAGACCATTTGCTTTTTTCTTTATTGTCATGTTAGTCTACAGCTTATTAATGCTGAGACATTAACTGTGACATATGTTTTTGTGGATTAAATGGTTTCTTTTAACCTACCTTAGGGGGCAACACTGAATGACAAATAAAAACAAGGAAAATAATTTTATGAGTCCATTAAATGCATAGTTTGCATGTAGGGGTAAAAGGAAATGGACCAGTATTGTGAAGTTTAATAAAGTTTATTCTTAGCTAACTGTGAAGGAATCTCTTCTTTTCCTGTTGCTCGTATTTCTATTTATTTGAAATTTCTCCAGTTGGAATGCCTTCTCTTCCACATCTTCTCCTACTTCTCCACTGAGGGGTTAGTTTCTTTTTTCTTGATCATAAAATTCATTTGACGTAAAGTGTTCAGCCAGTCCTGTCTACTAAATAACACAAACCTGTGTTTCTAGATCAATTCTGATCACACCCTTTGGATACCAGAGCTCTCTGCAATGCATTAGCTAGAGGCGGCTTCAGGTTCCGCAGTCACGCACAAGCTGTAAATCTACACAGCTCCAGCGGTGCTAAGATCGAGATCGCGCGGGCAGCAGTACAGACCGCTGGGAGGCAGCCGACCACCACACAGCAGTAGGCCTGCGTCGGACAGCACTTCGAGGACCCAGTCAGTGAGGGAACTCACCAAGGAAACACAGAAAAACTTTGTGCTGAATCATTCAGCTGTACAGTGCTGCTATTTCTGTGCAACTCTGACATTAATACAATATGGGAAATGATAAGTTGCTTAATAAAATTCATATTTTCATCTGTTAGAATAATCTTGAGAATAGATTATTAAATGTACTTTCCTCAGATACAAAAATTATATTCTATTCTAAGGAAATTGTTAAGGATGTATAAAGATTTAGCAGCGAATATTTGGTAACTGTCCTTTGTGATTTGAAAAGGAAAGGAAGAAGTAAATGCTAAGGGATTGGAGTTTGGCTCAGTGGCCTAAGCGCCTGTCTGGCAGGTGTGAGGTTGTGAGTTTAATCCCTGGTGCTGCAAAAAAAAGAAAAAAAAAAGATTGTCTTGGTTAGTTTTTCTCCTTGCTGAGACAAAACACCTGACACCCAAAATTAGGGAAGGAAAGGTTTACTTAGCTTATAGTTTTTGGAGGTTTCAGTCCATAATCAGCTGGCTCCAAGGCAGGGTGGTATGGCACTGGGGCAACACTTCAAGGCAGCACCAGCAAAAGCAGCCAGAGCCAAAAACGGGGGAGAGCAAGCCTCTTCTCCTCCCTTATATTGTACACAGGACCCCTTTCCCCACCTCCAGGGTGGGTACAGCATTCACAAATCTTCTTTCTTTCCCTTGCACAGGATGAGGATATTTATAAAGTAAGAACCCTGGCTCCCTGTTGAGTCTCTCAGTTAAACTTCTGACCTTCCCAAATTGACACAATGAACAGGTAACTGCTTGTGCTCTACACCCCAGGATGTAGAGCTGCTGAGTTACTTAATTAAGCTTCTAGACTTGTCAAGTTGACACAATGTATAAACCATAACAGAAGTAAATGCTAATAAAAGCATAAATTGATACATAAAGACATATAAAATGGAGAAAATTACAAAAGATTAAAGGACTTAAGAGAAAATATAAATTATTAAACTTGTATCATACACATAGGAAGATTTTTAAAAGCTCTTACCAAATTAATCTACACATTTAAAGAAACTTCAGTTAAATACCCATATGATTTTTCATACAATTTTACAAACCATTGTAATACCCAAATGGATGAGTAAAGACTCCAAAGGAACAATTGGCTTTTAATGACAGTGTGAGCAGAAGGGCTTATTCCAACAAATCTCAGGCTTTCTTTTTATGAGCTGTGTCGGTTATGATACTGAGATAAGGATGTAGAATTGTAGTAGGCCCTTTGGACTTGTGCAACATTTACATATGCATGTAAAAATTTAAAAGAATATTTACTCACTAATTAATGATTTTCTGTTTGTATTGAAGATTGCTTGTGGTTTCACTTCTTTTCATGTATCTCTGATTTCTTAAACACTAAGTTTACATTGCTCATACAATTATAACTTAATAGGATTCCATTTTTTATTCTTTTTGTGAACATCTTTACCTGTTGGAAGAATTGGCATATGAAAATTGTTATTGTACGTGCAATTCATTCCTTTATATGAAGCCCAGAAAAATCAATCATTTTATTCTCTTACCCTTGAGGATTCCAGTCCCGGACTGATTCAGAGCAGGGCACGGATCACCCAGTTTTACTGAGACTCAGTGAGTGATCGCAAATGGAAGTTTCAAAGCACTTTTGTTCTTTGAGGCAAAATAAATGTCAAAAGAACTGTGCTAACAAGAGAAATGTCACCCAGCCAGAGTTCAGCATTAACACGGTAGGAAGATTGTGTTTACCAGAAGGAATTAGAAGGTGGCAAATTTACTGGAAGCTGCCTGGGGCATTCGTGGAGAGCCAGGGCGACTCTGCTGTGTCCCAGCTTGGGTGTCGGCTCTCATCCGAGGAGGGGTGAGTTGGCCAGTGAGGACTAGGGTGCACCCACTGAGGTCCTCGGGCCAGTGGGAGACAGGTCACAGCTCAGCAGCACTGAGACCGTCCGCGCTTCAGGAGACAGGAAACCACCAGGCCAGAAAAAGCGAACTGGGCCCGAAGTCACACATTTAGGAAAAGCAAGTGTCAGTGCTAAAGGACCAAGGGCCATGCATTCTTGTAAAATAAAAAGAAAGTTTGTTTGCAGGGCTTGACTAGCGGACCTCGAATCCCCCTTTCATCTGTAAATAAGTTGAGCTTGGAAATCTTCTTTCTTTCTTTTTATCTTGTGTGAGTGCGTGGCCGGGGTGGCTGGTTACACTCCTCGTGGGGAGCTGGCACACGTGCTGACGCGTCTTCACTCCCTTCCATCCCCTTCCCTTCCCTCTCTGCCGCCTCTGTCTCCTGCTCCTTCCCCTTTGAGAAAGCTGTCTCCCTGCTGCCCATTACCTGTCCAGACCCACGCGATGAAGCACAGAACGCATCCAGTTTTGAGGCGTCCTGGGGCGATGGCCTGGCAAAGTCCCCGAAGCTGTCCTTGTGGTTGTGCGTGGGCTGTGTGGCAGCGAAGGAAACCTCTGGTTCTGAGGCCCCCTCAGAGGAGCTCTGCAAAGGCCTGATGCTCTCTAAAGCTGAGTTTTAAGGAGACGAGCTCCTCCCGGACAATTTGAATGTACAGATTAGGCACCCATTATTAGAAAATCTGCAGAAAATGGAGAGTGCCATTAGAAAGTAGCCATGAAATGCTTGTAATTCATATCCAATTCCATAGACCTTTAAGTGTTTTTCAGTGATTATATAATTCAAAGCAGGCAAATGGAAGAAATGTGAATATCTAAATATATAATAACCACATGCCAGAAATATATATATATATATACCACATATATGTGTGTATAGATGTATGTATAAATATTTATGACATGTAACATGTATATTTAGTATATGTATGTGTATCATATTACCTAAGTATAAACCTAGACAAAACAAAATTTGTGAGCCCATAAATGCTGCCTATTATATATATATATATATATATATATATATATATATATAATTTTTGTTTGTGCGTGGCACCAGGGATCAAACTCACAAACTCACACCTGTCAGGCAGGCGCTTAAGCCACTGAGCCAAACTCCCAGCCCTAGTGTCTTGAGACAGGGTCACACTATGTAGTTTGGGCCGACCTCACTCACATTGTAGCCCAAACCAACCTCAAACTCACAACGCTCCTCCTATCTCAGCCTCCCAAGTGCTGGGATTAAAGGTGTGCATCACCACGCCCGGCTCTTATTTCTATGTATTTAGATATGTACTACCTGGTTACATATTATAAAAGTAGCAATCTATATTGACACATTGCTTGCATGTTTATTGATAGACACATAAAAACATATGTATGCTTTCTTCATATATGTAAGTTCATTCATCATAGCCTGCAGTCCT
Source organism: Dasyprocta punctata (assembly GCA_004363535.1). Taxonomy (NCBI): domain Eukaryota; kingdom Metazoa; phylum Chordata; class Mammalia; order Rodentia; family Dasyproctidae; genus Dasyprocta; species Dasyprocta punctata. The sequence continues at coordinate 95,202 of RJWM01003138.1, forward strand.
CATATTCCACAGGAGATGAATTCCACTATCCCCAAATGGATGCCTGAAATTGCAGACAGTACCAAGCCCTGCATGTCCTATCCTTTTCTTTATGCATAAATACCTGTGATAAAGTTTAACTTATAAACTTGGTGTAGTAAAAGAAAAAGACAACCATAATGAAATAGAATTTTATATATATATATATATATATATATATATATATATATATATATACTGTAGTAAGATTGCCAGCATCACCACAATTGTCCTTTTAAGTCAAATTGCAGCAATTTGAATATCATATATACTGCAACCCCACAATAATCAACTTGATAACCAACATGGTTGTGTAGCCTACAGAGCAAATCCTAGCAGAAAGAAAAATTCATTTCCCTAACAGGACAGAGCAGGATAACAAGAAATTTTATCACAATAAATAGAATGGCACAGAATTTAAAGCTTAAGAATTGCTTATTTCTGTGATTTTCCATGTAATATTTTCATAGTACCATTTAATATAGGGAATTGGCACCCTGATAAGCAAAGCCAAGGATAATTACTAGGTGTGGGTATCACACAATGTATTCAGTTGTCCCTGGGTGTGTGTGGTGGGTTAGAAACCCAATGATACTAGACTCTGTGGATGTTCAAGTCCCTCATAAAGAAATCACATAGTATTTACGTATAATCTGTATACATCTTCCAGATATTTTCACTCATGAATGTTTGGGTCAACAAATTCTCAGACCAACAGATGCAGAGGGCACACTGCCTGTGTCTGTGTGTGTGAAATACACTCCTGTAACACTTACGTCTACCCTCACGAAGCACACTGTTGCTAACATCCAGGTCTGACGTGAGTGAGTTGAGGCTGCGAGGATAGATTGCAGCACAGTCGTAGTCTGGAGTGTGAACACTGGGTCACTTCTCCAGTGAAGGCATCCGCTGATAACCACGACTGAGTGAACTTCATATTCCAAATGGTTTGAAGGCATTTTCGTCATTGCTACTACAAATCCACAAGGACTGTTTTGAAGTAAGTAGCATTTACCCAATGAAGCTATGGAGTTGCTTTTGAATAACTCAGAAACAATTTTGAATGCCTGCCATTTGCAATACTCTCTTTCCAGCAGCCCATTTTGTATAAAATGAGGCCATCGGCCACTGCCATGCCTGTTGACTGAAGTAACTGCTCAAAGATTTCTTCAAGAGTGATTGTGTGAGGACAATTTTCAAATGACTCATTATTGAAAACTTTCACTTTTATGAGTGGACTTACCTACTTAAAAGGGGAAGAATGTGAGATGATTTGAAAACGTTTTTCTGTTTTTAAACACGTGTATGTGTGTGTGTGTGTGTGTGTGTGTGTGTGTGTGTGTGTGCAGTATGTAGTAAAGTAGAATATTGGCATTACATGCTCAAGATATAGTCAACTTAGACATGCTGTGATTGGCAATTGGCTTTCTTTCCTTTCTGTTCCTACACAGAGGCTGGAGTAACTTCTCTTCTAGAAGTGGAGGGAGGGAGTGAAGAGAGAATATCAAGACTTGGACAAGAAGAAGTAGATGAATGTATTTGGAGGGTTTTTTTTTTTTGTAAAAGTCTAAACAGAAAATTTCTCAAGCTTCATTTATATTCTGAAGGAAGAAAACATAACTTTCATCATGTATGTTAGTACTATATTTTCTTAATTTTTATGATGTAAAAAATTTCACTTTCTTTTGATAAGCAATTAGAGATTGTACAAATGTAATGAACTGGAGCATATGGGAGCCAATTTATCCATCATTTTAAGGCCCAAAGTTATCTAAGATAATTTATATGATTAAGAGGAAATTAAAGAATGACCCTTAGTGCATTGAAGTTTCCAAGAAAGATCCAAAACTTCAGTTGAATCTTCTGAGCAACTTTGGTTGAGCCATTTTTAAGTAAAATCAAGGCCTAAATCATAGACACTATCTTACCACAATAGTTTACCAATAACCAGCATGGCCACTGAAGGATTAATGGGTGAGTGGTCTCTAGAGGGCAGACATCAGGAGCGTGTTAGAAGCAGGACGCAGGCCACTTCCAGGACCAGGGAAGTAATGAGGAAGAGGCAAGGAGAAAATTCTGTGTCTGTTCATAAAGTTATAAAAGTGACCCCCAAATGAAGAGAACTGTCTCTTGGTTTACACTAGAGGGTGTGCGGTGACTCAGTTACTTCCATGATTTCCTTTCCAATGGCAGGGGGGAAAGGGGAGAGCTAAGTCCCCACTGTACCATCCTGATAATCTTTTCTGCTTAAAGTGAAGTAATATGGCAAAAAAACCCAAATGTTCCACCAACAAATGAATGAGCAAGCAAACCACACTACTTCCATACAATAAAGTCACTGGGGATGTGGCTCAGTGGCTGAGTACCTGCCTAGGATGCTCAAGGCCCTGGGTTGCATCCCTGGCATTAAAAAAAAAAAAACGTACTCTGCATACCTTGGGATATCATTCAGACACAAAAACAATGAAATTCTGAATATTACAACAAACATTACAGCATGTTTTAGCTTTCCATTATTGCAATAAACTCATGAGTGAAGGTTTTTTTCTTTTTCTTTTTGATCCTTATGTTATCAGTGATGGTTGTCTGATTTTACTTTAAACCTTTTAAAATACTCTTCTGAAGCCAGTTCTCTGTTTCTGTACATCCACCAAAAACCTACAGTGTATGAGTCTTACTGTTTTCAAATCAACCTCTTAAATTGTTGCTATTGAACGATTTTGGTAAGTGATCACAGAGAGATTTTTTTCTTTTACTTCTTCTGGTTATGAACTCCATGTTGAGATCTTAAAACTTATTTTTGGATGATTTTGTTTTTACTGTTATGTTTCCACAAATTAAAGACTTATGCCAAATAACAGAGGAAGATATTTGATGTTTTGTAGAAATAGCAGGTTCTAAAAACCTCAACTATGAATCCACATAGAATTTAAGCCTAGATATTAAGAATTGCACTGAATGAGAGACCCAAAATATAAATAAAAAGCAAAACAGAAGAGAGATGGTAGGAAACACGGAGGCAGACTCTTTGGCAGTGAGAAGTGGGTTTGGGGAAAGGAAGAAAGAGGGACCTCAGGGAAGAAGTGAGGTAAAAATGATAATGGTAGGATGTGCCTATGTATATATAAGTGCACCAATTCCTCAAAAGGAATGCAAAGTTTGATCACAAATATGTACCAGAAAAAAAAAAAGACACCAAAAGATATCTCTGCATCATAGCTGAAGTTCTCAGTCTAAATCAGTTTCATCCTACTGAATTTAATGACTACAGTAAAGAGGTCATGAAAAAGCATTTTACGTCTATCACATTTCAAACTTCTTAGAGACAAAACCATTGTTGAATAAATATGCAAATTAAACTTTAAATTTATTTAATACTTGATGTTTCCCATAAATACTCATACTTTAAGAAGTGCAGGAGAAACAAGAAGGGAGGAAAAGGATGAGACTCTAGTGTGTCTGAGAAAAATACTTCATAAATATATCAGAAATTTGCATTAATCTTATGGGGGATGAAACTTTTGTAATGTAATTCCAAAGTCATGCAACTAAGAAGAAAGAGACTTAGAATTTTAACTAAACATTTCCCAGGGCTTTCTACAATTGGAATTTGAGAGCAGTTTAACTCCTAGACACAATGACTTAACTTTTCATGCTCCAGTTAAAAAATTTGATGCATACTTGCATGTGTGTTTTTTTTTATCACCTTTGATATAAACCATGATATCTAACATATGAACTCCTTTTTTTCTATCTTATCCTTGCCACAATTAAGCTTACTTTGGTTACTGTCATCTTAAGTAAAATGGCATTGTATGGTTCAATGAGTGTCAGTTTTACAATGGAGACAAATCTGTTTTTTCAATTTTAAAAACCAAGGTTAAAGGGGATTCTTCTACCCCTTATTCTCTTGTTAGCTGTGTGCCCTTGTGTCCTTGTGTCTCCCTCTGAATCACAGATTTCACATCAATAGAATTAGAATATTGATGTCTACCATATATGGTTTTAGAGGACCGAATGAGATAACCTCTGGATGCTTAGTAAATGATAGTTCTTTCTTCTCTTTTCTTTGTCAGTTCTGGGGATTGAAAACACGACATGGATTGTGCCAGGTTAGGTGTTCTACCAATGAGCTGCACCCCGAGCGCCTGTCTTGATTCCGTCTAATATTCACGTGACATGGAAAGACTTAACAAATACGGTTTTTGGCATCTGTGGTCTATTTATTCATATTCTCCAAATAAAAATGACAAATAGTGGATGAAAATTATATCAATACATGAGAATTGTGCACAAGAGATTTTGAGTTTTCCTCCAACACTCTTTCTCCGAATGTGTAATATATTTTACTTTTTCTCATAGAAGCTTTTATTTGCAAGTAAGTGCACTGAAGGAGGCTTCTTTATTATATTCTTTCCCTTCCATTTGGGTTTCTTGTCTTTTTGACTATTCTTAGATTTTTCCATATGGAGAAATAAGAGAAAAGCTCATTTATGGCTTCAGTGACATAGTCTATAAATTATCTCGACCTAACAGAAACCTCATAGGGGAGAACCAAAAGCACTCACAGCACGTTTATACTCCATGCATTTTGACTTTATTTTTCTGTTATCAAAACTGCATCACTATCATCATTGTCATCCTCATTATCATTTTTGTAAAACTTTTCCAACTTTACAAGTATTTGGCCATAAGCTTAGCATATCATACATTTTCTCACTCGATCCTCAAAATACCACGGTCTCAGTATATATGTATGTACATATGTATGTATGTATGTATGTATTTTTGTCTCAGCCAAGAAATTAAGACTTAGCTTGTTTAAGTTGCTCACCTGCAATCACAAGATTAAGCTAGAATTTATAGGTGTGTGCATCTGAATTACAATCTCTGTGCTACATTGTAATTCTACACTGCTTGGAGATCTTGAGAGTTTGTTAACTCCTACCATGGAATGCTGATCTAATGGGATTATCTTCTCTGCATTCCTAAAGGAAGAAAGCAAACATAGATGCTACAGGAACCATTAAATGGTGATATGGTATTGAGAATAGCTTATGTATGCATTTATTATCAAGCAGAAGAACAAGACCAAATTCAGAATCAGTTAACTTGAACCTTTAGACTATTAATTTATCCCATTTGGGACTTGGTTTCCTCATTGGGCCATAAATAGAAAAAAGTCACATGATTGTTATGTTCCATGCTGTTTAGAGATTCTCCTTTAAATGGAATTTTTTGGTAACAACTTTACTGAGATACAATTCATGGCTTATAGAAGTAGGTCAAAGTACCCAGTACAGTGATTTTTAATACATACACAGCAGTGTGTAGCCATTACCAGTACTTAATTCTCTAACATTTCTAACAAACTGTTTTGAGTTACAGTCATTCCTGTCTCCCCTCTGTCCTTGGGAGACATTAGCCTGTTTTTAATCTTTATAGATTTACCTTTTCTGGATATTTCTTAAAAGCAGAATCATGCAATGTGTTGTACTTTGTGACTGTCCTATTTTATTTAGAAAATATTTTCAAGATTCAGTTATGTTGTAATATGCATCAGTAATTTATCCTTTTCACTTCCAAATATAATTGTTTATTTATTTGTTCACTGATGAGTATTTGGAGTGGTTCAGTTTTATGAATATTATGAATAATGCTCCTACTAACATTTGTGTACCAGATTTCTGAGAACATATTTTATTTTTTTTGAAAAATAATTAGGATTGGAGCTGCTAGATCATATGGGAACATGCTTTTAACATTATGAAAGGTGCCTTTTTCCAAAGTGGCTGTGTTACTTACTTGTCATTCACATTCTTACGAACACTTTTTATGTTCTCTATTTTTTTGTTTTACCCATATTTATGGGTATGAAGAACATCTCATTGTGGTTTTGATCTACATTTCTCTAACATCACAATACTGAACTTCATTCTGTGAATGCATTGCCAATTTTTATAACTTCTTTTGAAAAATGTATATTCAAAGTTTTTACCTTTTTGAAGTTGCTTGTTTTTAGTTGCTGAATTGCAAAACTCCTTTACATATCGTAAAAGCAAGTCTCTTTTCAGACATAAAATTTGCAAGTGCAGTTTTACACTCTGTGGGCTTCCTTTTCAATTCCTGCATGGATGCTGTCCTCTGTAGCACAAGTTTTAAGTTTTCTTGAAGTCCATCTATCAAAATTTTCTTTGTTCCTAGAGACTTACTTCCATGTTTTCTTCTATGAGTTTTAACAGTTTAGTCCTGACAGTTGTCTTTTTAACCCATTCTGGCTTGAAGTGTGAATATGATGTGAAATAGGAGTACAGCTTTACTATCTGGGATGTTGATAGGCAGTTTTCTAGGACCAGTTTTTGAGAAGTTTGTTTTTCCACAACTGGGTTGTATTGTCACTCTTACTGAAAATCAGTTCAACGGCACTGTCAGGGTTGCTTTCAGGAGCTTTTACTCTACTTCATTTGTGTCTGTGTCTAGCTTTTGCCACTACTACACTTTAAATGAGGCAAAATTTAGAGAATCACTGAGCGATGGATCAATTGGAGAGAATGATGAAGCTGCATTGGGTTGCTCCACATCAGCTGTGGGAGAAACCTGCTTCTCAGTGACCGCCTCCTGTTAACTAATCTCGCTGTGGGTACCAATTAGATTAATCTATTAGTGAGGCTCCAAAGTAATGGATATACAAGGGGCTGCCTGAAGAATTAGTTGCAAATAGTAGATTTTCTTTTGTGTGGAACACTGAAGCTCTAACCTTGCCATTTCAAAGGGACACATGAGTGTGACACTGACTAGAATGGAGGAAAGTAAAAAGTTGCTATGTGCAAGAGATCTTGTAAGAAAGCAGTTGTCATAGCAACCATGGCCTCGTAGACTTCACTGAAGGATAGAAAGTATTACAGCATAATTACAGTCTTTTGATGTGCATCTTACCCTGGGAGAGACCAAGCAAGCCCATGTAACCTGGCTTCACAGAGAAAATTATCTTAATTGAAAAGGAATCTTTTCTTTAATATATGCAGGCTGAAATGTGAAGGTCAGTATTTGATGTGGAACTAGCTTTTTAGGTGCCTTCTCAGAGACATTGGGTAAAATCATTCCATGTAAAAATTTAAATATAGTCAACCTTGTGATCAGAATGAGAATAAAAAAAAAGAGAATATGAACAAGTTTACTTTTTTGACAGGATCACAAAATTATTTACCTTGGTTTTGCAAATAAATTAAATTTTGCTATAGATACTAACTGAGTCATATTAAGCTCCTTTTTTTCTTTTTTCATTTTGAGATTTCTCAGAGATTTTCAAACTGAACGCTTTAGCTGCAGAAAGGATACAGATTTCTTTTCCCCTCTAACGTGGTAAACAATATAGTAAACTTGACTATTTCAGAACACAAGCCACAGTGCGCCTTCACCTCTGACCATTTTCATTTTGACGAAGAAAGGATTTCTGTCTGCACAGATGAAGGGAGTTTTTAAGCCCCAGCTTTGAGTTAGCAGCCACACATTATACACAAATGGCCGTCAGTGGACCACAACCTTATAATTATTCTCCTGGAAGACAATTGTGTCCCTCACTTGCTAGCAACAGGGAGGGCTAGACGTACATTTCCTTTCGGTGTCTGTGTCTTTGACATCTTGCAATATCTTTTGTGGACAGAAGGAGTCACTGCAAGACTGAAGCTGTCCATGTGTAGTGTAACCCAAAATAGGAATAAAACTCCTTTCTGCTCTGATGGAGGAGACTGTTGATTTCAATTTTTCCCTGGCATTGATACCATTAAATAATCCATTTTCATTAACACGTATTGAATTCAACACCTAAAATTGATACCCGAAGTCTATTTCACTTCTCTGAGATGATACATGCTATGTAAAATGAGATTTGACCTCATATTGTAGACTTCCTCTTGCCTTTAAAGTTTAGATCAAGGTTAAATATTATTGCTTTATATTACTAGTGTGGGCCATCAAAAAAACCTCAGAAGAAGCTGCATAATTCTAAACTATTTAAAGTTGCAGAAATTAAGCTCAGTATCATTTTCCTTTCATCAACCCTGGGAGGGTCTGGATGATGATTTGCATACCAGAGGGGAGAAAGACCAGTCCACCATCTTGGAACAATTTGACTGAATCTTAATGTTCTCTGCTATGCAAATGACGATGCTTCCTCTCTGTCCCCTGAAAGCTTCCTGGGATGAAAAATGAAGCCAAGGTGAAAGCAGAAGGAGCAGGGAGGCTCCTGGCACAGTGGGGCAGGACACCTGGCTCTGCGTCCTGAATCAAGTCCCCATCGTATCTGGTTCCTTCTTTCACACCTGAAAGAGAAGTGTGCTGCTGCCTCTTTCCCCCGGGGCGTCCCCTGTCTCAGACTTGCGTTTGCATGGTGCTGCTCCACTCACCCTCAGTCAAGCTGCATCGCTCCCTTCTAGCTCGTATGCCAGGAGGCCGGGGCTGGAAGGCGGCTCCTCAGGGCTGCAGATGTGCACCACATCTGTAAAACGTGTCGTTCTCTTTTCATTATGAGCCATCTGCAATTTTCTATTTGTTCTCAGGGTTTCATTGCAGACTTTATTTAGCTGTAGCAGGACTGAGTCTCTATAACTCCCTATGTGTGACAAATTAGGGGTGAATGAGGACATCTCTGCCCAAACTCTTGCAATGACCAGCTTGTACATAGAGCAGGAAGTGCGTGTATTTCCCTGGAACCAAGTCCAGCCTCCCCTGAGACCTTACTTCCCAACAGTCTTTGTTTCTTTTCTGAGCTCTTCTCTGGAAATAAGAGTGGCAAAATGCAAGCTGGTGTGTCCATACAAACAAAATGATGTCTTTAATTCTTTTGTTTGAATTCTAAAAACAGAATCAGAAATGTAAAGGTGAAGGTCAGCCTCCAGCCTTTCCCTTCCAGAGCTGCTTCTTTTCCTCTTCCTTAAGACTCCAGCTTCCTCGCGGCCGCTAACCAGGGACACAGATGTGGCTCGCCCGGGGCCTTTAACCCTCATCTCTCCCACACCAAGACAAGCACCAGGATTTGTAAAAACCCCACTTACTTTTTTCGTTATCTTCTTATCCATCTCCAACTCTATTACTCTAAAGCATAAATCAAAGCAGATTACTATTTTTTTGTTCAAACTTAACCATTGTATCAATCTTCGTCATTCTCAAGATGCTATTTAAAATCCTTAGCTTATTTAAACCATGCACTTTATGTATTCTCAACCATGAGAGATTCAGCCTGATGTGTAATATATATGATAAACACATAAATATGTAAACACACAGCCTTTGTCAGCTTTCTATGGCTGTGACGGAATACCTGAGACCCACAGCTTGTAAGGAGGAATGATACATTTTGGCTCACGGTTTGCTGGTCTGGCCTTGTTGCCTTTGGGCCTTCAGTGACACAGTACATTCTAATGAGGGTGCACGGCATAGGAAACTTCTTCCCTCTTGGTAGACAGGAAGCAAGAGAAGAAGCTGGTGTCCCTAAGTCCCTTTCAAGGGCACCCATTGTGAGCTGACTTCCTTTCCCTAAGCACCCCCTGCCACCACAGATTCCACCATCTCCCAATGGTGCCACCGGGGGAGGACCCCACAGGGCCACTGTGGTTCGCTGCAGGTCTAAAGTGCTGGTCACAGATTAGGTAGGTAGGTAGGTAGATAGACAGACAGACAGACAGAGAGATAGACACACAGATAGACAGATGCATTCTTTTATTTCCCTGTATATTTTTGCATGTGCGGAGTTCCATCATCTAAGGCCTCTGTTTCTATGCCTATTGGTCCCTGGAGAATGGTTCTATTATAACACATTGAGTCTTTCTTGATCACCGTAAGCAGAGTTAGATGTCTCCATTCTTGGTTTCTTCTATTTAATTCCTGAAGCACTGTGTGTCTCCTTGTGCTTATCGCTTTTTATTTTGTAGTATAGCCAAGGATTATCATTTTCTATCTCTTTGGTACTGTGAACTCATTGGAAACATCACCTATAATTTCTCTATCTCAAGAGACAGTTGTGTTTACCAACTACTAGGGACCACATTAATGTACTTAGAATGAATGGATGGATGGATGAATGAATGAATGAAACAAAGCACTGGTGCTTCAGTTGCAATTCCTTTCTTTTAACATATAAGTATTATTTGAATAATGTCAAACCACTCTTGTGTTTTGAAAACCATTAGGTACAATTTCTTCTCTTCATCTTCTCTGTCCTTTCCACAAGTCATCCCCAAATGCTCTTGAGCCACATGGTCAGGTACAGTCATAGCAACAACCCCACCCCTTGTGCCAAATTCTGTCTTGGGGACACCCAAAATCAGGGAGAAAAGGTTTATTTAGCTCACAGTTTGTGGAGATTTCAGTCCATAATCAACTGACTCCAAGGCAGAGTAGTGTGGCACCAGGGCAACACTTCAAGGCAGCAGTCAGCAAAAGCAGCCAGAGCAAAAGTGGAGAAGCAAACCTCTTTTCCTCCCTTATATTGTAAGCAGGCTGCCACTCACCCCAGGGCTAGTGTAGCAATCACAGAATCTCCAAGCTCTTCTCTTTCACAGACTCAGGATGTTTCCTCACTCAGTGAGGATCTTGACCCTCTGCTGAGTCATTTAGTTAAATTTCTAAACCCCTCAGGCTGACACAATGTATCAACCACAAGGACATGCTCTAATATGGAGCTATGTATCATATATTATTGACAGAGATTTCTTATATTCTGTACTCATTTCTTACTATTTCCTAAAATGAATATGTATATTTCCATACTGAATAGAGGTTTGAGTTTTGAGACTGCCAACTCTTAGGGCACACTTATTGAATGACATATTCTTAAGACCGGACTATGATCTCTTTTAGTCTAGGACTCATTACTGCTTCTCCAGAGGCTTGGGAATGGTGTGCCAATAAATTGATACTTAATCAATGCCAGGTGATTCATTTTGAAGCTTGTATTATTCTAATGACTGGTTTTTAATTTAGTAGAAATGTAGTATAATTAATAGATAAAAGGAAATATGAAGCTATTATTGCAGGTATCTTCCTATTTAACACGCACACATTTTCTGAGTCACTCAGGTTGGATGCAGTATGGGAAGCACAGCACCACAGAATGGCACTTCCCCGAGGTAGCTTAGCCAGCTCTCTCTTTCTTAATCCCAGTGAATTAAGTCACCAGGCTTCACCGCATGGGCTCTGTATGCCAGGCACCGTTAAGAGATCTGGGGTGAAACAGGATAAGGAACAAACTCCCAGCGCTTACAGGGGACCACTGGACCACAAGCACTGAAGTGTGCATCAGCTGGCCCTGAGACTTCTGGGGTGAAGCGGGAGCAGAGAAGGTGGGCAGGAGGTGCCTGGCTGGGTGTGGAGGAAGGGGTGGTCAGAGCTTTACACAGGGGCATCAGGCAGGCCTCATCAAGGAAATGGTTTTTCAACCAAAACTTGAGGAGTTGAGCGATAGCACTGGCCCAGTTTGTCCGCATCGCATCCACCCTGGGGCCCATCCCATGGCCCTGTTCTACACTGGGCCTCTGCTGTCCACCTGCAGGGAGAGCTTGTGGCGTGAGGACGTTGGCAAAGTCCAGGTGACGCAAGCTGCAGACGGCAGAACCACGCATGCGTGAGAGTGGGACGGGACCCAAACGTGGGAGTCTAGACATGGCAGAGCTAGGGGAAGGGGACGGGTAAGGCTGGGCGGGTTGGGGAGGTCTCTAGCTTGGAAACAGTCCACAACCTTGATAGGAAATTCCAACCCCTGTGCAAAACTGCTTACAACAGCTTCTCATGTTTCATTGTTATTCTTTCAGAGATGGGGCAATGGTTGCACCAAACTATGGACATTAACCAGTGAGCGAAGAAAAGGTCATACAGAATGAATGAAAATGAGCTCCAATTTATACTGACAAGTGATTTTATGAAAATAGAATCCCAGAACAATGTCTGCATTCCTCTGTATATTAAATGATGATATTATTTTTAGAAATACTCACATAGCTGCCCTAAGGTATTATATGGATAACTGACAATAGTTTTTTTTTCCCCAATAAAAGAAAAGATTTTCTTATGGCTGTGCTATGCTTAAGTGTATCAATGGATAAAAATCACACACATGAAAGTTTGAATATAAAACAACACAACTAAGGGTAGTGATACATGATTGCAGTTGCAGTTATTTAGGAGACTGAGGCAGGAGGCTTTTGAGTTGAAAGTCAGCTTCCAAGCCCTGTCTTAAACAACAACAACAAATGAATCTTACATACATACTAAAAAGCAAACAAAAATGAGTAAAGCATGATTAGTATTTTCAACTTTGAAGAATTAATTTTACTCCAGTAATTATTAAAGTGTCAGAAACACCCCTTTCTTCATTAATTCACACACATACTTCATGTAAAATATTGATTCATTTTCATTTGCACCACTGATAAATTTTAAAGTGAAACATGAAATTTAATACATCTAAATATTTAATACTTAAAGTATCTTTTGATGTGGTCATATGACTCACTGTAAACATAGTAAGATGCAAACAGATGACAATAACTGGATTTCTGATTAAAAAATAAAGATATATAAAATATACAGTGAAAAAATCTTGTATCTTTACCATTAGCCATGTAATCGATTTCCAAACTTGTTACTACTTTAACTGCATGGTAAACATTTAAATTTTAATGATTCCAAAGTTTATGAGTAGTGCTATTTCTCTTCACAGTTTGCAATGTTTTATTTTTCATTTGAAATTTAAATTTGCAATATTTCCATATCAGTAGGTGAAGAATTATTTTTTTCAACAACTGCATACTAATTTATAATTTAGTTTCCTAATATTGGGCATTTATATTTTTCGAATATTTTGTTGGCTTATACAATTTTAGATTACTATTTGCTTTATAAAATGTCATTTCATAAACATACACTTATATTGCAAATTAAATTTTCAGAAATAGAAATCCTGTGCACAGATAAATAGCAGATAGATAGATGATAGAGGATGAATAGGATTTATCAAGATTAGCTCACTTAAAATTCCCAATAAATTATTCCAGAAAATATATGAGAAGCTTTTCTTTTAAACAACCAATTAGTATAAGAGGTTATGAATTTTCAAACATTGCCAACGTGAGAAAAATGGCATTTCAGTTTACTTTTGATTTGTAATCCTTTTTTGTGGGTAAAGTTGAAGATCTGTCATATGGCCCTTCTGCCATGGGGCCCTTGCTGTGGAGCCATGAAAAACCATGAACTGAATCCCCTGAAACCATGAGCTAAAGTATCCCTCTCCTCCTTTAAACTGCAAGTCTCAGGTCTGTTGCCCAGCAACAAGAAAGCTAACCAATGTAGATCATAAGTCATATTTATAAATGACTTCCTTACATAAAGTTATAAATCAATTCTGTCATATTTTGTCATAATAGTTTAGTGATTTTTGTTGTTTGGCAGTTAAATCTTGGTTTTAATTTTCCCAGTATTGGACATCAACCCAGGGTCTTGCACATGCTAGGTAAGCAGGCTATCACTGAGCTACCACGGAGCACAATGTTAGAATCTTTAATTTGTGTGGAGCTTATTCTGATGCACTGAGCTATAAGTTTTCATGGATTTCCAGGTGTTTATCCAATTGTCTCCAGTAACATCTCTTTAAAAGTCGAACTTAGTTATCTGAGCTGAAGTCATTTTTGTATTCCAATTCCCATTATGTTTTGAAGTCAATTCTTGTGTTTTACTTTGTTCCATTGTCTGCCTTTCCACAAGTCCACTGAAAGTTCTGTGCACTGAGGTTTAAATACTAGATAATTTAAAATATACTCATACATTAATGTGTGCCAGGGAGAGCATTCCTTTTCTTTTTCAGTTTTATTTTTGTCATTCTTTGCTATCTGCCTTTCTACATGAATTTTAGAATCACTTTTTCTGTTGCTAAGGTTTTTAAAAAAATTTTATTGGAATCACATTAAAAATTTTAACTTTACTGGTTGACATCAATGTGAGGATGAACATTCTTGGTTGCAGCCAGCCTTTTTATTTCCTTTCAGAATTTTTATTTGGTTTTCTTTGGCTTTGATTTTTTTTATTTTCCTTATACTATTTTTGCATATGTGAGTTAAGTGTAATCTCAGGCACCCCTTTTCTCTCTCTCTGTCTCTGTCTTTCTCTCCCTCTCTCTGTCTCTCTCTCGCTGTCTCTCTCCCTCCCTCCCTATTGGTCTGTCTGTCTGTATTGTTGCTGTATTTTTTTTGTCTATTACATTTTTCAGTGATGAAAGATTATGTGACTGTCAGTAAAATTGGTACACTGCTATTTTTTCCAGATTTTCTTATTTTTACAAAAGTTTTTCTATAGTTACCCCAAGATTTCCAGGGACTCATCCGTATGCACTAACACTCATAACTGTACTTATTTCTTTGCAATTTTTATACTACAGATTCTTTTTATGTAAGCATGCAAATTTATGTAAGTACACATCTCTAGAATGAGAATCACTTCATCATAGCATTGATGCATGTAGAATTTTGATTACTTTTCATTAATTGTTCCTAAATCTAATAATTTGATAATAGTAACATAAGGGCCATCCTTACCCTGACTCTTCTTTAGTCTCTCTGTAAACAGACTTCTCCATGTTACTGCTCAATTTTAATAAATAATATTTTATTATTCTTTTAAAATTTTTTCCTCACTGCTATATGTATATGTGTGTGTGTGTGTGTATATTCAGTTATACTTATTCTGATTTTTGACTAATTTTTGGATACCTGATTTTACTGCTTAAGATTCTTTCCCATTTCATGTTATTATTGTCCTTTTTTGACTCAAATATCTTGACTGTATTTTATTTTATTTTTTTGGTACCGGGGATTGAACTCATGACCTCGCACTTGCCAGGCAGGCAGTTATGCTACTGAGCTAAATCCCCAACCTTGACTGTATTTTTCTTAAAATAAATTCTCTTTGTTCTCTTAAAAAATCAAATTTTTTTGTTAGGTAATTTTTCCCCCCTAAAGCCATGAGTTCACATTTCACCTCCTCCAGTGATCTCAAAAGACTTTCTAAGTTCTGGTATTCCTGCTCAGTGATTCACCATGAAAGCAAACACTTCATGAAGATCCTCTCATATACGATGAAATGCTTGGTCATGCTGCTTTCACTGCTAGTGGAAATTTATTTTTATTTTTTTAGCGAACGTTTGTAAATTATTTCTGTCCTTGTTCAAGCCCCGTTCCCTGTATGTTTTTAAGCATTGTGTAAAACGATGTTTTAAAATTCACCATCGAGCGTGTCAGATTTCCCAGAACCAGTATGGAGTTCCTGTGTCATGCTGGGGTAGAAAGGCCAAGTGTTCCCCACAGTTTTAAGCCCAGCTTCTCTGTAGCATGGCTTCCTATAAAGGGCCTCTCTTGGTCATCCTTCAAGTGGGTCTGAATCCTGTGCCACTCTGAGTAACAGGTGTGTCTCAGAGACGTCCTTCATGGCTGCCGACCCACTGAGCAGATCTGAGAGCAGCTGATGGTGTGGGTTACCATCCACAGTTCTTTTCCATCATTTCCTCTTTTCACATCAGCCCTACCTTCCCTGCTTCTACAAATCTTCCCACAAAATACTGAGAATGAAAATTGTGTCTTGCACTTAGTTTTGCTGAACATTTGGTTAGTGGCTTTAAGAAAATTTCTTCTTTTACACAAATCTGGGAGGAGAGAAATACAGAGACATATTTTAACTAAAATTATCTTAGAATGACTTTATACACAGACTTTTGCTTAGAATTCCTTCAAAATTTTATTATAATTCCTTTAAAATCATCTTCCTATTTTTCTTGGGGACGTATGTTTTAAAATTTAGAAAAAGATTTTTTCCCCAACACAGGATTCCACTTGGGGAAGCAGAAAGATACTTGTGAAGAGCAAAGCTTTAGGTGTACCCTCTTCTCCTCCTATTTTCAACTACATACAGATCACATACTGTTTATAAGTATGTGTTGATAGAAGTCTTTCACACCAAGGAAAGCAGTTTTGAGAATATGAAATTGCTTGCCCTGGGCCACAAAATAATGATCTGATCGTATCAGCCGCTGGCATCACCAACACAACAGCGGAGGTCTGAGATCTGCCATCTTGGTAATGTCAGAGTTAAGGAGCTTGGTTTCAAATGAAGGACCGATGTCCAGGATCTAATTTTCATGCTTGGAAAGTCAAATTTCATATTTATTCACAAGAACGAGAAGAATGAGTGAGAGAAGAAACTTTCATAGTCTTAAGAATTGAAACTTTGAGGCTTCATCCACTAATCCTCCAAAAAGAAAGGTTCATTGTGAATAAAGAGAGCCTTATAAACCTGCATGCAAACCCAACCCAAATGTAATCATTAGCGGTGTACAGACTCTTGTCACTGTAAATTCAAAGAATTTATGTCTCTGAATTAATAATCTGTATTTCTTCCATGTGAATAAATTTCAAAGAAATCTTTTTACTTAAGTCTCAGAAAACAAACAAAAAATTAGGAAAAATATTAACACTTATCATACATGCTGGTAACTGAGTGAGGTACTACATACATAATCTTTTAAATTAACCCAGCTTCTCCACCACGGCTCAGGACTGCATCTGTATGTGGGTACATGTGACCCTGAGAATTCGGGTGTAGTTTCCAAGATCACGACATGAAAAAGTAAAGACGGGGGTCGCACCCCGGCCTCTGCCCCAACTCTACGCGCTTCTCACCGCACCAGGTGATTCTCAGTGGGTTTCCGTATTTCATGCGGGGGTTAAGGTCCGAAACTTAGAATTTAAGATTGCGGTGAAACCTTAAGAAGGAGTCACTATCGCTGGGATTTATTTTTAGATTCTTTCAGTTTCTTTAAGGTTAGTATTACAATACATATTCTAACCATTGCCCCTGGCCTCTCTACTCACAATGGATCTTTTTTCTGTTTGGAGGACTGAGTAAGAGAATGAAGTCTCAAACTTACAATTAAAAAAAATATTAACAACTTCTGTGTCCAATTAGGTCTGTTTGTAACAGTAACTAGGCTTATCCTAGGAACAATCCCACTTTTTGTGAGATAGATTTCAAGATACTGAAATCCAAACTGAAGAATCAGGAATAATTCTTTGTTGGCTTTAAACATTTTTAAAAAATTGTAGCCCAAAAAAGATCACTGAAAGCACTGTGTCATCTGACTTTTTCCCCTTTACTTGTTATTGTTTTGGAAAGCAGGGACACAGATGCTATGGGAAAACTGGACCCTCCCATGTCAAGGACTAGAGAAATGTGAAGACAGACTGAGCTGGTGAAACTTTCCGTGGACAGCCTTGCTGCTGAAGCTCCTTGCTGCTTTTGGAAACTCCTCAGGAAGTACGTACCTAGAGCAAGTGATCAGTGTGCTTAATACTAACTGTGCCTCAGCTACGCCTGCCTGCGCCATCAAAGGCTCAATGTGGGTTTCTGAAATTTACGTTGTTTCTTTAAGAAGTGACTAAGACAGTAAATGAGGGAAAGCCGAAATGATTCTCCCGGAAAGATGTCAGGTGTGCTCAGTTGGTGGGCTTCGCTGTCTGACATCTTCGCAGCCTCCTGTCCCTCCGCCTTGCCCCACAGGTGAAGGACAGAGTCAGTCCCCGCGCGTTCGGCTGGTCTGCGGTGTGTGGCACAGGGGTGGTTGGTGAGAGGCAGCTCTGGTTCCCCGGTCCGCTAGGCGGACTTCCCAGTCTTGAGAAACTAAGACAGTGTGATCTAAAGTTAAACTATCTAGACGTCATTAATTGGCTGCAATGCACTTTGAATTCATCTGAGAAATATGCTTTGGCACTATTTGAATTCAACATTTCTCTGATCTCTTATTTTCAGAAGTGAAGAAAACTACACCCTAATACCTAAGTTTACATCTTCTAAGGGCATAATATGATTACAACAGAATATTCTCTCAAAGACCCAAAACATCATCTACAAAAATGCAGACTTAATCACTTAAAAGCATTTTGATTGAGGCTTGAGAAGCCGCTTAAAATATTGTGTCACGTCAAAGCCATTTGTGACTACAGCTGCACTGCAGTGACCACATGTTTAAGGCTGTCCCTGTCCCAGAGGCTGTGGCTCTAGCAGACAAGAATGTGCACAGAAATTCTCTAAATGCAGCAGCAAAAACATTTGTCAAGTGCATCAATTCCTGTGAGACAGTGCGGCTGTATGGAATTAAAGTAAATGTTCACTAATATCTCCTAATAAACTGCATAAAGACTATGTCACTGGCAATGGAGATCGGTTTTACTGAAATAAGCATAAACCTTGCTTTAATTTTCAATGTATCATTTCACTCATTAATTAGAACACAGCTTATAAACAATCTTGTACCTTTACTTTTAAATGGAACACGATCCTAGTTCCATTAACAAGTTTATGCATGGCAGAAATAGGTCACCTTGGGAATATTGGTTGGAGTGAGGTTTGTGACCCATATTAACTCAGTCTTCTTTACTCTGCTGTGAACTTTAAGGAAAGTTGCATACACTGCCACATGATGCTTTATATCACTTGGTTTTCCTCTGGTGACACAAAATTTAAGGGTTACACTGATTTTGTAGTCTTTTGGTCAAACATATTTACTGACATCTATCTCTGTTATATAAGGAAGCTAAGATAAGGGTCTATGAAAACTTAAAGCTAAAGATCCATTTAAAAATCTATCCATTCTGCCTAATTTTTCTTTAATTTACAGGAAAGGCATATTTTAACCACCAAGTGAAAATCCAGGTTGTTTTGTTGTTCTGTCTTACACTAACTAGTTTCTTAAAAGTCTACTGGTGCTGTTGTTCTTGTCATTGTTCATAATGAAACCTACCTGACTCACAAGTATGAGATCTAGTGAAATGGTCAGTCACTGCTGAGTAACTGTTCACATATTACAAGACAAAAAAAAGGTACAGTAAGAAGAGTTTAATCATAATTTTAAAAAAATTAAAGTGACTGAAAGTAAATGAACTTGCAGTTGTATTTATTATGAAGTTCCTACAATAAAAGGCTTTCTTCTAACTAAAAAAATCAGTCTTTCTCCAATATTTCTCTATTTCTGAGCAGGTTGAAGATACAGCATAACTCAGACTTTTACCTGTATAGCACACAAATTTAGGCACTAATAAAAGTTATGATCCTTAGTATCCTTTAGTAAGGTTGGCATACTCTCTTCAAATGGCAATTATACATATTTCAAGTTTTTATTATAGTTACGTCTTTCCATAATATCAGATTTATTGAATTACAGTAAGTTCACAAACCGTGTTGAAGAAGATTATAGGGTAGTTGCCATTTGTGGCTTTTCAATTCTCTTTCTTCTTTTATAGTAACAGTGCCAAATTGGGTCTTCCTAGAGTCATATTAGGTCTCATTCCTGGAGGAAAATCACCAGTACAGTGTCTCCAAAAATGTTACATTATTTGAATAAGTGTATCTTAAATTAAGTGCCAATACAATTTTTTAAGTAAAGAGGGCACTCTGGTGGTTTTGAAGTAGAGAAGTCCACACCTGCAGCCAGGAGGCCAGTAAAATATAAAATAAGATATCCCTAATCAGAACTATATGCTCTACTTCTGCTGTCCTAATTCACACATTTTCCGTCATGTATAATTGCATATTATTCTGATATTTTAATTTTGACTTAGTTAATATTTAGGTGGTATGGTTTAAACGTAAAGAACCAAAAGATTGAAACATGCCCCAAGAGATAAGCATCATGATATAATCATCCCGACATATATAGGCAAGGATTGCATGCTTTGAGGCTCACACAGACAGTGTTTCTTTGCTTTTATCCTGTTCTATCATAAAAATACTCTTTTTTCATTTTTCTTTTCACAGTAGTAGTGGGGATTGAATGCAAGGTCAGTCCTTTTTTAATTTTTATTTTGTGACTGTGTCTTATTAAACTGCTAAATTGCCCAGGCTGCACTCAAATTTGTGATTTTCTTGCCTGGAACTACAGGTGTTTGCCACCCCACCTGACTTTTAAAAAAATTGTCAGTAGAACTGGAATGCTAGTTGTATCTACATTTACTAATGACCGATCAGCCATGCACATGTGCAAGAATCTAACAATACGAAGCGTATAGAAAGAATTAGTGTTTTAACCTTACCACTTTACACTCTAGTTTAGGAACCACGATGTACAAACTAGACATTAACCACCATAGTGAGCAAGTGAAACACAAGCAGATGGTTTAATGAGTCTGGAAAAGAAAGATGTTATTCTCAGGAAAGATGATTAAGGAAGGTTTTATTTATTCAAAATATTAATTCCTGCAGTCAATATTTACTAAGCACCATCAATGTCCAGGAAATGTTTGTACATGAGGAACATCAACAATGTTCTTGAGAGCAAAATTAGAATAGTAGTTGGGACATAACATGGTAGAGGATTAACACTAAGACATGAACGTCATGCTGCAGGAGGTTAAAAGAGAAAGCCAGCACCAGTCCTCCTGGAGAGGTCAGGGTGATTTTGAAGCAGAGGTGAGGTTTTTGTGGCAGGTAGAGACAGATGCTTCAAAACATAGGTCTTACTGATTAGGAATGGTGAGGCCAACAGAGTAGGCCACGTGTGCTATTGCAAGGGTGGTCTGTTACTCAGTTTCCAAGAAAATGATGGGAGCACCATGCCACTGGGCGACACATGGCAACACCAGGATTGGACAGGGAGCACAGGGAAAGGGAAAACACAGGAAAGAGCTTTCATGGTGGTGTGTGTGTGTGAGAGAGAGAGAGAGATGGGTCAGGAACAGAAAACAAGCTCTGCAAGTTCAGGCCTGGTGAGTTTGAATCATGTCTGGAGCACAGGCTTCTCCCCAGGTGTCTGGCACCTGGCCCTGGGACGACTGGAGTGTAAGAGCTAGAAGGAGGCTGTGGAGGGCAAGGATGGCTGGATTGCCTGGCTTGCATCCGAGAGCTACCCTGAGGGCAGGTGCTTACTGTCTCTAGGAACCGGCTGATCCCCACAAAGCCTCACCTGTAGACTCATCGGGAAGTCCTCCAAGCAGAGGAGGTGATTAACACACAAGCAGAGCGAGAGAGTCTAAGGAGTGGGCTGGAGCAGAAGGCCTTCTGCGTTTGTGAGGGGGACCCCAGGACAGAGAAGCCATCAGTGGTCTCCGGAAGCAGAGGAGAGTGAAGAACGAATCGCAGCCACGCGCGGAGGCCAGCCAGTGAGGCCCTGGAGCCGGGCTGCCCTGGCCGCGCCTTCGGCTTCCTCACTGCCCGTCGAGACTTGTTCTCCGGGACACCTTCACCCCAGTCCTCTCTTCCCCACTGACGCGAGGTTTACCAGCTGAGACGGGAAGTGGGCGGGCCGGCGTTCCTGTGTCCTGTCCTCCTTCAACCTCTCAAAGCCGAGGCTGTTTACTGCAGATCCAATGCGGCCTGCTGGGCCACACGGAAAGCTCAAAACTCACATTTTTTCTCTCTTAATCATGCCTGTATCTTGTATTCCGAATAACTACTAAGAAGACAATAACACACAACCTATTAATTGTTGTAACTCTCCTACTAACCTGTTTTGAAACTTCTGTTTTATTATTTTTATTTTTCTCTTTTTTTTATTTTTATTTTTTTATTTTATTTGAGCGAAGAAAAACAAAACAAACAAAAACTACAACAACAACGACAAAAAAAAAAGACATATATAGTAAAAACAACAAGCAAAGGAGACAAGCAAACAACTAGCGTAAATACACAACATTGCAGGTTTACAAAGCTGGAAGATAGAAGCTTGACAATGGTTGCAATTTGCGCATCGTTATCTTTAAAATGGTTTCTTACATTAACAGATATAGACATGCAAGATTGATCCAATCATATGAGTATTAATTGTTCC